>OX453259.1:4369784-4465595 GCA_949709985.1 Luffia ferchaultella
GAAATAAATTTTTCTGTTCTTTATCAAAAATTAAGTAAGAGTCGAAAACTCCAACAGGGTACGCTATACACTTGATGTGATTGTGGGAGCGTAACTCAAAAGTCCGACGATCGTGTCGGTCAGCGGCCACCGGCGAGTAACTCCTCCCAGCTACTAATGCGTAGCATTTATGTTTATCTTAATAACCACGGTGTAACGATAATTCTTTCGGCACAAATATTTTAGCAACTTACCTATTTATTTTTTTTAATATTGTCACTAGATGATACCTGACACCTACAAATAAAATTGGCGAGTGATGAAAATAATCTTCCTGTATATGCACGACAAAAAGACATTTTCTAACTTTATATCCATGAAGATACAAAAAGGTAAATTGCGAAACGTATAATTTTATACACGAAATATTCGTTTCGAGCGTCGCCCTAAATAAATAACGACACAAATGCCATTTGAAATTTCAGGTGAACGATCAAAGATGTGTTTTTGGGTCACGATAATTATTTAGCAAACATACATAGAACGAATTCCACCCGTTTGTCTTGTGTAATTTTACATTGTTACGTTCTGTTAAATTACCAAAAAAAGGATAATAACCATATAACCGAATAATAAATTATACCAGGGACATCCCACCCAACGCCATCTAGTCCCAAAGTAAGCAAGTATTATGCTTGTATTATGAGATACTAGACAGCTGTATATATACTTAAATATTCTTTATAATATATACATATATAGATACTTTTACACCCAGACACGGAACAAATAGACATGTTTATGAACACAAATTTTTGTTCCACGCGGAAATCAAATCCACTACCTTTGGCTCCGCAGTTCTCTAACCACTCGGCCAATCGGTCAGTCAAAGGAAGTAACTTATTCCGCGACGTCGAAGGTTTTATATGTACTTATTGGTATTATAAACTAATCTGTGTTGATATGAATAGTACAAAAAAAAAGTAAATTGTATAGAAGTTAGCTTATGTAAAGAAACCTTTGAAAACGACGTAAGATGTGAACTGAAAAAAAATCGCGACTATGAGGCATATATGAGTAAATATGACCGTGTTTACATGTAGAACAGGAAATTTGAAAGCTACGTTAAGGCTGCGGCCACATTAGATCACATCCAGTGGCTTAGCAGAAGCCACAACCAATCACATCACGTCACGCAGACAGTCAATCTGACTGACTGTTATGTAGCATAACGTGATTAGGTGGGCTGATTGAAAAGTCGCGGAATGTAAGCTAATGTGGCAGTATCCTAATACGCAGTTTTTAGAATACAATTTTTGTTTATAAAGTAACTCGAAAGTAGATTGACAGCAATTCGAAGTATGAGAACCTTTTGTGAGAAAAGTTTATCAACTACTTGTTGGATCGAACGAATTTAGGGGCCGACCGACTTTTGCCGCTTTTAATCGCTAGTCTAAACGACGAAAATAACTTTAGGGGGTTTGCACGGGGTAAATAAACGCTTAGTACTGCCAATAAACCAAATTAAACCGACTTTACCGTTAAAACAAGGTTATTGTGACAGTTGAATCAGCACAGTGATACTGCTACCACGAGTTTCAAGAGATTTTAACTGTCGATACTAAGAAAAATGACGTAAAGTTTTGTACATAAACTGTTACTTCTTCTCGGTCACTATAGACGCTCTATAATTTTTCCATACTAATCTTTTAATTACTAACAAGTAACCACTTTTCGTAATAACCCAGCTGGATAATGACAGCACACACGTCAGTGCTTTCGTGTTTATTCGTGTCGGGATCGTTTCCGTATCGATTAGTGAAGTACCTATTGCAAGCATATGACATGGCGATGCTGGGTGTAAGCCACAGACAAGTCAACCTTATAGACCACGCTTTGACAGAGAGTAGCATTCACCAAGGCTATGTAGTGACACTACATAACTACGTTTCTTGTAAGCGGTCAGTTGGAAGCACGTCGGAAGCCATTAAATTGTCAATTTTGAACGAGCCAATGAAAACTAGCCGACCTCTCCCCGCGCCCCGCCACTTTTTGGCGATTTCGTTTTCGTACTGACGTTTATTAAAGCGTGGTCTATAGGTTGACTGGTCTGTGGTGTAAGCACACTGACTTCCAAGTACTTTCAATATGCGGCAATATTTTCGTCAGCGCTGAACCGAAAGTGTCGAACTGTCTGAAATACAGTGACGGGTCAACGAAAACGAGCAGCACAGTGTGTATCAAGTGTATTGATAATTGAAAAAAATAATTGTATAGGCTGCATTCACAATTTTTTTTTTTTTTTCGAAACGTGTGCCTGTCAGGTACCCAAGCGCATATTCCAGTAAGTGCAAGTCACAATTTACAACATAAGTAATATAAAGCCAATTTCAACACATATAATTGCTTTAAACCTAATATTAGGCAACATTTTGACAGGTTATCACGCTATGACGTATTTGAAAAATAAAAACATAAAATATCCATGCAATCAGTTCAAACTAAACGCTTTGAATCTGAATGCCCTTCTAAAAATATACGTGTAAAGTACGTTATAGGTATGGAGACATTAATTTTCCGCATCCTTAAATCGGAAAGATATATACCTCCGTCAGTCGTTCATTTTACGGGCATTGAATTTGAATTGATAGAGTCCAGACTCAAATACCCCGATTTTCGGTTAAGTCCCTAGTGATGTGTATCGATATTTGCAATCATCGATAGTGTTAAAAAACTATTTATTTGTACATCTATAGGTAACCATTTATTATTAATTCAGTGCTTGACGATTAAAAAGTAAGCACGTCTACTTGAATAAAACTATTTTGATTTTAACTTTGATTTGATTGTTGTACTCCACAATATTCCACATTACAATAAAATTTCATATGTTTTAGAAACGTCTAATAGACAAAAATCCAGTTGCGTATGTCATCACTGTTCATTAGAATATTATGTTTATTATAAAATCGCGCGCGTCGCCTGGAGCCGTTTTTTTAATGTAGCGCCTAATGATATAATACGGCAGAATTCAAAAGCTTTCCTATCACCAAGGTTGTCCATCTTTCTGTCCGTTTAGGAAGATAAAAAGAGCAGTTTGGAATAACAAAAAAATAATGACTTCGGGTTTCCGCTTAGCTGACGGTTTTGAGGTAGCTATGGCCAGAACAAATCTAAATTTTTGAGGAGAAAAAATTGTTTCACTAATTTTCTATTAAGAGTTTCGATTCGTGTAGTAAGTAGGAGTCGGAACACTAAGAAATAATACAATCGTTTTACCAAGTTTTAATGTCTTTACTGCTGGCGGCGTTTTTTAAATCTTCCGAAATGAGGAAAAAGAGGTACTTTTGACTATAGGAAGGCTTTACAAATCTGCCATATTATTATATTAGGCGCGATACGATAATTAGAAAAAAGATCTTGTCCGACAGTCTATATATGTAGAGCGTAAAAGGACAAACGTCTGTTTGTAAGATATCTATATATTAATACGGGATAAAAAAACTTTAGACCCTTTTTTGAAAGTATACCACGCGCACGGAGGAGTGTGAGATTTGGCATAGTTAAAGTTTATGTGGAGTAGAAGGGCGGATAGCTAGCAACAGCAAGCAGAAAAAACAGGAGGTTTTTTGTTTATCGTTTTAATAGACATTTCCCAACACTAGCGTGCCCTTCCGCTCAACCTGTCTTTCATGAGTCGAACCGCGAAAACAGGTCTATAGAAAAAAGGGATTTAAAAAGGATTTTATTTACGTCCACTAAAATAATATAAGACCCTCGTTAACGAAATATATCGATGTGACTCTATCCAGTTTGCTATTTTTTAAGGAAGTAGAAAATTATTATGAATGAATAGAAAATTTTTCCTCGTATTTGATTTTAAAGTATCGTTAACTTCATAATTTCCCTTAAATTTGCAGAGTTTGGTCACCGTAAATTATTTAAAGTAAGATCATGAATTTCTGATTTCTGTTAGAAAAACACGAGAAGTCAAAAGTAGCATTTCTCTCGTTTCCCGAATATACAATCCTAGAGGAGCAGAAATTAAGAGTGATGGTAGAGATTCTAAAAAAAAAACCCAATTCAATTCCCGAACACGAAATGAGTTTTCTTAAAATAGTGCGTAAACATTCGGAAGGTTCCGTTTTACAAACAAATGAGAGAAAACACTGTTTATACATACAGAAACATCTGGATTCGGTCGACACTTACCTGAAAAAATCAATGGGCAAAATTAAGAAAATGAAATAAATAATTAGCACTTAAAAACTACTAATAGCTTTATATAATGCAAAGATCATTCAAAATACACGCCTGTAAATCAGTTTTTTAGCAAGTAAATACGATAAAAAATATTGAAAGTATATATATGACTATTCTTAAGTTCTTTAATTCAAACTTTCAGTTTTTGAAAACATGATTTAGGCATATAACGTTCTCGCATCAAATCGACTAATTGTTGGAGCACGTTCATCGCCAACCAACCAACCAACCAAGTAATCACCGAAACGAAATAAAAAACTGATAAGCGAAAAATAAACCTTTTTAGCATTAATAACTAAGCTCCTAAAGTAAATAACTAATTTTGAGCCGGCGGTATACAAATGAACTAGAAAATTAATTCCGTAATATACAATGATGACAGCGAGATGCGCGGTTTAATGATTTAATGAAGGTTTAATGAATGAATGATTAGCGCCGATTGAAAATAAGACGGGCCTATACCAAGCCAAGTTAAGCCAAATAGCCGCTTACACATTGAAGATTGGATTCGTCAATTCGGCAAAAAATCCGACTACGACGGAAAGTGGCCAACCACTAAATGTACAAAATAAATGTTCAAGTGCACCCCCCACCCTTCCTTCTATAAAATCCTAAAATTTATTTTTTGTAATCGTTGCTATTTAAGCTCAAGAATATTGTTGCTATATAGCTTAGAACGTCTTGCAGACGTTTATTTCGGTGCTTGCAGGATACAGAAGCAAAACAAGCGCCCTTTACGCCAGGTGTTTTTAAACCATTACTCGTAGAGTTTCACGTCTGACACGTACTGTATCATTTGACGATTTCACGTATTATCACCATCATCATTGCAGGATATATATATATAGGCTTCTACCAAGGCTCGCCACCACACACCTTTCGCATCCAATTACGGTTGGAGGTAATACAATTAAAAATACAATAACTTTATTTTTGCTTCTAGAAGATCTATTGATGCCCTTGACTTGAATTTTCAAGAAGTTATAGATAAAGAAATGTGGTCCCAAACATATATATTTAATATCATTAAGTAATTGGAAAAAAGTTAAACACGCCAGCAAAGGCATATTGCGTCTTCACTTGATACCAAAGTCTCCATTAAGTAATCATATTATGACAACGATTTTCTTTAAAATTCTAGCTCCATACCCAAACAGATTGGTTAAAAAGACATTAGATAGGCAGTGAGTTAGTGTTCTAGCAAGTTGCTGTTTTAATTAAGTAGATAATCGTTGATTTGATACATAGTAACTACGAAATAACACGCAATAAGACCTTCGTGTGTACAGGGACGTTAAGACGCAATTCTGATTTAAAAAAAATTCTGAATGAAAAAGTTTTGCGGAATGTTGTCGCCGAAAATCTTAATAAACAAAACACGTATTTCAAGCCGCGATTCGTTTCACAATTCGACAAATATCACGTGATCCCAATACGCCAATCAGCGTCGTGTGATATCATGTCGTAATCTAGTCGTTGCTTATTGTCGACCAGCTGTCAAAATTAATTGTTTACGCTTCTGTCTCTAAGGCACATTCAATTATAAATTAAGCCACATTGAAGAGGAGTAAATCAGTAACATTTCTGATATAATCGCATTTTAATATGAATCAGGATAATAATTTCATTTACTCACTTTCATCAAGCGCATTTCATTGGATCCATGAAATTATTACATAGTATAGTTCCAATCAAGCTTTATGCGTAATACAACGCTTTATGCGTGCTTGCGCAGGTTTAGTCATATGCCCCTCGCTCCACTGCTTCCCGCTACACCTAAAACTGGTTACTGCGACGCGACTTGTGCCTATGTTCACATTCGCCATAAAGTTTAATTGGAACTGTACTTCGTAATAACGAACCAGTAATTTCCAACTAAATGAGACTGAACAAAATACATTTGTATCAGTAAATTCATAACAAACACCTATAGTAATATCAACAAGGTCTGAGTGTAAACAAGTATGAGTGTTGCATTTATTTCAATGTAAATCGAACAATTTAAGTTATACGTATAAGGACGGCTAGTGGAGTGTTCGCTAGACGACCTCTAAACGTGTACTAACTTGTTGCTTGCTTATAGCTATTTTTAGCACCTGCCACCTTTACCGATTCACGTTTCGAAACTTTCAAAGAAATATCCTCGAAACTAAATACTCGAATTTATATTGAATCCATCGCAAAAGTTTCGTTCTGTGATGTTATTACTACTTGGCACCGATTTCATTAACTACAGGACGCTTGTACCAATTAAAAAATTGTATATTACTCATTATTATATTTTACATTGTAATGATGACATTTGAATAAAGACACTTTTTTTTTGTTTTAAAGTTTTGTAACAATCAATGACTAAATACGCCATTTATAACTGCAAAAATGTAGTTTATATATTTATTAATACCTACTCTAAACAAAGAAAGATGTGGAAACAACGGTTGGAAAAAAATTTACTTCTTTAACAGCATTGTTTGCTATTTACAAATGCCTTGTGCTCCCTCAATTCGTCTTTTATTTGAAAATTGTCATCGTATACAAACGAAAGAAATTCGACACGAAACCACAATGGCAGAGGAATCGCTCCCCATTGTAAGAGATATCCAAAATTATTTAAAAACCACTGACAAGAGTTAACAAACAGATAAAACATACTAAAATATAAAATATTTCACTTACGAGTTATATGCAAATACAAAAGCTATAGATCTGACGAACGGGTATGAAATGGAAGGCTATCAAATGCAAAGTTTGGAAATTCAATCAAAGATTTTATATTGAAAATTTTACTGTCATCGAAAGCGAATAGCTACGAGACGTAAACGGAAAATGAGAAGTGTGATCCTCTTTCATAGCTATTTTATTTTACACTGGGATTTGAGACTTCGTTTCGTGTATATATATAAGGATTCTTTTATAACTTTGTTAAAATAATGCATACGTAAGAAATATCTTTTTATACTTAAACATAATTAGTATACTTGTATACGACGTCTTGTTTACGTATTATCCTTGTTTAGTTAGATTATTAAATTATTTTCTCAACGGTCCGTTTAGAGGGGTACGAGAAGTTTAATGCGCGTACCCCCCACCCTCTTATTTAACCCGCCGGTTCAACGTTTCGCGGATATGGGTCAGAAGTTTCCCCATTAAGCCGTTTTTAACTTGCGATATCGCACGCGAACCGCTAAATTAATGTACAGCTTTCGCCAAGCCGAACCAACTTCATAATTTCGACCAAATTGTCAACATGACTGGCCGTTTAATTTCGCCGTGGACTAATAAAGGATTGTACGTGATAATGTAGGCTTACGAAAATTGATGCGGACTAAATAAATATTTAGTACTGAATGAATTAATCTAATTATTAGAATATTTTGATTTATTTAACAAGAAGTAAAAGAGATTCGAAATAAGGAAATATATAAAAAAACACGCCATATTTTGCATGATGAAAAATGTTACAGTAAGTTGTAATTTTAAAAGATGGCGGTATAGTAGCATACCTAGTCGGATTATGAATTCTGTCAAAACTTTTTTAGAAATAAATTATGCAAGTTTAGGTGTTTATTAATCAAATATATTTAAAAAGATAGGTTATTTGTTTTATGAAAACGTATATAAAAAGCTATCCATTATTTTTAATACAGACTTTTAACTTGCGCGGCAGTACTCGATTGCAACACGTACGACGTTCATGTCTACATCAGCTGCTGTTTTAATTCACGTTTTGAGAGCCTCCAAATTCCAGTGGAGTTTATGGCGTAGACCTGTCTTCTAAGTCTATATAATAATGTACACAATAGTTTTTGTGCACTGATTTTCTTACGAAATCGTTTTTGAATCTAGAAATTGAAAATAGAGGTTTTGATTTTTGGATAAGGGGGGAAATGGGTGGTGGTGAAAGTTTGTATGGAAGCTTTAGTTTTTTTAATGGTAGCAACTTAAAAATTGGAATTGTAGGTACTAATTTTTTTAAATATAACATCGAGTTATTTTTGACGTGTTATAAATATTTAAAGACCCATTCAATTACACCTACTTATTTAGTGAAGTACGCACGTGACGAGATAATACGAAAATTTAAGTTTAACATTTCTGTGATTTTTTTTAAACACGGCGATACGGTGACCTTTATGAAATTCGTTACGTTATGAAATAATTTTAAAATATTATTTATATTAATTCGCTGCGTCTATTGGATGTTTAATCTTTTTATTATATCGACTCCATCGTAATTCCACAACTTTTTTCAATGTTCAAACCGTTTGACCGTTTGACTGACCGGTTGGCCGAGTGGTTAGAGACCCCAACTGCGGAGAGGAGGGTCGCGGGTTCGATTCCCGCCCGGGACAAATATTTGTGTGCATGAACATCTCTATTTGTTTTGTGTCTGGGTGTAAAAAGTATCTATCCATCTATATATATATATATAAACCTATTTAAATATGTATATCAGTTGTCTGGTACCCCATAACACAAGCATAATAATTGCATAAAGCAATTACTTTGGGACTAGACGGCGTTGTGTAGGATGTCCCAAATATTATTATTATTATTATTATTATCAAACCCCGTTATTTTCACGTTACTTAATTTTTGATACCTATTAGTTTTCTTAAAGGACAATCCTTTTTAATCAATCAATAAAAATATAATCAATAGTGTGAGTCAATACTGAACTTTGTCCTTTCAAACCATCGAAATAAGGCTTCCCGATGATGCTAGATAGGATATATTGGTACATAACTACATATTATTAATTTAAATCACAACTGACGTTTTTCCATATAAGACGGTTCATGCTTCTTTTATTTCCACATCACGTATAGTTTCTTTCCTTTGACAAAGCTATTTACATGCCTAAAACGCCAAACATTCGTCACCTATTCTAAGTGGCTTCGACGCATTCATACCAAAGGAACACAAAAACCGGCCCCCAACTTCGTGACCCTCAAGGAGTCTTTGAATTTCACCTGCGTGAGAATCGAACCCAAAGAAACGTTACGCGATCCTAGAAAAGTTCCCACCCTTACGTTCGAGAGAATGAATAACGAACTTAAACGCTATAACGGCCCTCGCCTATGGATAACTTAAGGCAAGACCATTAAAAGCGACTGTGACGAAAAAAAGCTTTTGTCGAAAGTTTAATTTATTTAAATGTTGCTCAGGAACGTTTTTTCTTTTTTTTGGCACTCAGTAACTTTTACTATTTCTCTGTGAGACTAAAACCAATTCAAATGGCTAATGGATTTTATTGTTCCTTTATTACAAGCTTTTATTTATATTTGATATTTTGAATACGTATTTAATTCGGATGACGATGCGAATCTGATCGAGTCCTATTGACGCAGCCAGGATCTTCTCCTCACGAGGGAACTCCTCAACGGTTGATCAAATCGAATTGAAATTTTACAGAGATGTTGGATTTGGATAACATTCAATAATTATGGCACCATCAAGCTGATCTGATGATAGGAGCTAGAAGGTGTCTAATCGAACAAATCAATGGCTAGGACTTATTGGATTTGTCTTAACGAGTTTTTTCCAGAGCACATGGCGACGAAGCTGGAAATGGATAACAAGGGATACTCATATATTATTATGGAAAAGGAACCTGAAGATATATCATACCCAGATTCTTTCATGGCACAGTGGGCGAATTAGAATGAGAATGTAAAAGTGAAGAAAGATTTAAACCCAGGTTGAAAACTACGTTATTGAAATAATTTGATGACCAAATTGTGTAGTTCCTTGTTCGCAATGTACCAATATACCTAATATTGAAAAAATTATAAGAGTGCAATAATTCGCCAACAAACTGTTAATCAGTTTGGCGATATAGTTAAGATATTAATTTATATTTCCTTTTCTTCAGTAATAAATAGAAAAAAAAGCGCTAAGGTGCCACTTGGCCGAACTAAGTGGGCTAATGTACGAACCTCTCTGGGCACTAGACACAAACATGGGGAGAAGTTTAGGTACTAAGACGGATAAAAAACACATTCTAATACGAAAAAAACCTAAAATGAAATATATGTAAAAAAAAGTTTTATAAATAAGCTTTTAAATACATACCTACACTGATTTAAAGAGTACAAAAATAATATCCAGTGTTTAAAAGGTCAAAAATATAAAAGTTTTACAAAATTTAATACATATTTTAAAGGTTTTTCTAATAAATATTACTTTGTAACTTTCTATTTGAATTGAAATGTTCGTAAAGCGTCAAGCTTTTAAAGTATATATTTTCCATAGCTATACTTTTGAACTTCATACTTATACTATAATTTTTTTTTTCATTTTATTTAAGTGTTTTTTAAATAAAATCTTGTTATTAAAAAGGTTTTTTCACGTTTATTTTTTATTAATTCCCTTTTTTTTAATTCCATAAATGTTAACATTGTGTAATTTGTTCGCTCGCTTACATGGTAAAATTCTATTATATAGAAAATGGGATATTAGGGAATGGAACTTTCATTCCTATATCAGGTAAAAAGAATAATTACTGATTTTTTGTACGCGAGAGATTGTATATCAAACGTAAATAAGTACCCATTTCGATTCCACTCATATTCCGTACCGTCCTTGGCCCTTTGATTTGAAAGAGTCGTTCTTCGTGTAACGAAGTTATTACAGTTTTATTGACATTCACAATTCGCCGACGAAAGAATATGATTCGATTCATTACAGAGCGGAGGATCAATCGAGTGTTCTCGCACGATACATTTCGGCAAAGTGTAGGCGAGTGTACAGTACACGCACTCGATCAAAATGGCAAAATGCAGCTCACGCTTACTACACACCCTATAGGCGCGGTCAAGAATCTCAGGCTACGTGATGAATAAGCCTAAGAGACACGACTGTAGGCGTCGCTGCGATGAGTGTGCGCGACGTCTTTATTTTATATTAACGGATAGTACTTACATTTTGATTTCGGAGTGGTACGCTACGCATGCGTTGGAAACGCGTAACGAAATTTTCGAGCCCTCTTAATTGCGTCCTAGCTCACGTAAATACACCGAGAAGTCATTAATACCCGAACGCGCCTTAAACTCGCGTAGGCGCGCTTACGAGCTATCTGCGTCGAATCTTTTAGTAAAAAAATTTCAAGTTCGTTTTAACAATAGTTGTAAAGATCTTTTTGTTAACAATTAATACTGTTTGTAGAACTATCTAACTAGAACCAAAAAGTCAATAATTAACAGCCTCAGGCTTTAATTCCAGAATAATGCTTTAATGGAAGCCTTAATTACATAAGCACAAATAGAGGGGACCAACCAAATCTCACCAAGAACGAGAGGGGTCAGTTATCATCTCAGGAAAATAAATATTTCAATAAAATAAAATATAAACATTAATTCTGTTTCCTCTTTTTCCGTACACAGTGAAAAACCCCACGTTTTCAATAAGTGATATTTGGTGAGGACATAGAGTCGGTTTAAATCTCATCCAATCTCGTCAAGAGCTCAATTTTCTAAAAAATAAATCACGTAATTGAGGATATCCCCTGAGCATTATTCTAAACTTAAAACCTGACTCCGTAAATTTTTGATATTTTGCCTGTCCATTCGTTTATAATTCCGTTTCGAATACATGCAAGCATCTACAAAACTTTTTTATTCGATATGTTTATAATAATAATGGATAATAATAAACAGGCGTTTACAGCATTCTATATCCTAAGACGTTCGTTACAAACCCAAAATATGTAACAATTTCTTACCTTTATTTCATTTAAATCAATAATTCGCTTTTATCGAATAAATGTATTTATAATTAACGTGAAATAATATTTATTGTATTTCTCAATATCGTACAAATTTATATACCAATATATAAATATTCGCCATAAGTGACCGGCACGTATAACACCGATGCGTAAGGCGCGCCACTTAGGCGGGAAATGAACGTAATTAATTTGATTAATCGAAACGACTCCGCGCCGAGACGCTTCGGCGGCGCGGCGGTGCGACGCTGATGAGTAATGGATACCGATGGATGGCGTCCGAGTCTGACACCTAGCGCCTGGCCTACGTTCATTCATCTAAACAGGAACGATCGCGTCGGGCGTATAATTGCCGGTTTCATACGCAAAGGCGTAATAGTTGGCTGGTTTTTAGGGTTACGAAGCAAAAAGTTAAAAATGGAACCCTTATACAACCGTCAGGTCTGTCTATTCTGTATGTCCTACCCTAGTAGTTTCTACATTTATAAACGAAGTTGAATGAAATTTTGCAGATAGGTATAACTGGTAGATTTGACATTTAGTGAGTCGTCATTTCAAAGTGTTTTTCTGCTTTATCCTCTCATGTGGGGTATCACTATGAATTCTTTAAAATGGGATAGAAGTTCTATAACGTAGATAAGATATCCATTAGTTTCAGGAGAAATTTCTAAAATTACGAAAAAGACGTGTAGTGTGTTAACTTCAATGTTATTGGATTGATAGTTCTTGAATTAATCTTGGTTTCAATGACGACTATTCTAAAATGAACGCCTAGTAATTATTCTGTATTATCATGAGCCTCCTCCATCTACTCCATCGCAATTTCAGATTGATCAAACACCGCTGTATAGAAAATTATAGAATCGAAATTAAAAGTATTTACATGTAACTTTATTTTTAATATTGATTTTCTTAGTGGATAGTCTTTTTATTTTTAAACAAATGATCGATATTGTGGGTTAATACTGAACTTTGTCCTTTAGTTTAAACTGCTCAGAAGTTTATGTCAAAGTTTAGCATTCGGTATATAAATTTCGAGTCATGTTAGCCGAGTGGTGGTGAACCCGCTTCTTGTTTAGAAGGTTATGGTTCGGATTCCAGAAACCGGTATCTACTAATGAGTTTTTCTGACTTAGACATAACTATCACTGATCCCGTGCCTCGGAGAACACCTCAAGCCGTCGTCGATCCCGGTTGCCGTCACTAGATGGCAGTCGTTAAAATCCACCAACCCACACTGGAGCAGCGTGGTGGAGCTCCAAGCACCCTCATCCCGAGAGGAGGCCTAAACCCCTGCAGTGGGGCACAATGGGCTGATATGGAACATGAGCCACCAAAATATACATACCACGATTGACGATCGGCGTCTTTCAGTCGATGATCTGTGAATATTACATACGTGGAAAATATCGCGGTGCCACTAGAAACCCTTTCGGTAATGTTTCTTGCAACTTTTTGTAGTTTTCATGCGTATTTACAGCAAAATAGATATGAATGTTTTGATTCAGTCGTTGTGTCGTGATAGCCCAAAGCGCAACGAATCTGTCTCAATTTATAAGGCCCCCTAGGGCCATGGTTCGAATCCGGGCGTGTACCAATAAGTTTTTCTGACTTAAGTACACAACTATCACTGATTCCGTGCATCGAAGAGCACGTTAAGCAGTCGGTCCCGGACGCTGTCAATAGATGGCGGTCGTTACATTCCCCAACCCGTAGTGGAGGAGCGTGGTGGATTTAAGCTCCAAACCCCCCTCCTTACCCTGGGGGAGGCCTAAGCCCCTGCAGTGGGGTAAAAACGGGGCTGATGAACTGAAGAAGAAGTGAAGAAGCAGATATGAATGTGTCAGGAGTTTTATATTTCAATGTGTTATCCTTTATCGACGAGCATATAAGTAAATAACAAGTAAATGACATTTGGAAATATTGTTATTTTTTATGTGAACAACAAAATAAATACAAAAATACTTCACATCCGGTGTAAATTCGCTTGAAATGCGAAATGAAATAACAATATTAGTATAGTTTAGATAGATACCCGAGTTACCAGTGGCGACACCATCGAAAGATAATCTCGACTAAAAGTTATTTCACAATAGAAAAGATCCATCATAGCGTCGGGTGTATAATTGCTGGCTTCTAAATACAGGCGTTAAACTGACTTTTATTAACATGTAGGTAATATCGTCGTAAGCAAAAATAAAATAAATTCGAGAAGATCGAACGAGAGTCGATTTTGACTTTTAATCTTGACATTTCATGACAACTGTCTCGTTCGACCACACGATAGTCTCATTTTATAACCTCAGAACAATTACGCGACGGCGCGGCGCTCGCTGTCGCACTCGAACGAATACTTCATACTCGCGTAGATTGGCAATTGCTTTTATTATAAAACGTATACAACATAATAATAATAATAACTTATACATTACAACGTATACGTCTTGGCCCCAAACTAAGCATTAGCTTGTTTTGGGTACCAAGCGAAGACACACACATATATATATATAACAACCGAGACCCGGTATCAGTATCAATATTCATCATATAAATACTGACCCGGCTTGGGATTCGAACCCGTGACCTCCAGCTTCGTAGGCAGGGTCGCTACCCACTAGGCTACGCGGTCGTCTAATGTTACCTCTAGAGAGCGAGGTTAATAAGATTCGATTACTATCAGTTATTGGAAAAAAATATTTTACATCAAAAAAAGAAATCACGCATAGTTAATGGCAGTAACTTAGTTCAACCGTAAAATATACGATTTGATTAATTTGATTACCTATACGCAATGTAATAATGTGTCATATGACACTTGAAATTATAGTTTTCAATTTCAACGAACTTGTAACAAATTCAAATTTTATTTTAAATGTACATACATCGTTAAGAAAAACAGATTTTTATGACGTTAAACTATTTTCAAATTTAAAAACTTTTAGGCGCCACAACTCCTTGATATCCAAAAAATAATAAAGATTTCCCTTAGACACAAAAAAGACAAACAAACAAACAGGTCGGTAGGTAGGTTAGCAACCGCTTTTATCAGTCTGGCAACCGGCGACGTTCTTAGAAGTAGTTATTCACAAACATCCCAAATTCCGAGAACAAAATGAGAGATCCACTGTGAGATGTGATATTTTTACTGCGATAACATTACAAAATACTCGATAAACAAATACGTTAACGGTAATTTAACAATTAACAATGTTGCGACGACTTCTCAGTAAGGAAATCGTCAATGAACATAGCGTTTGTTAATTAAAATACCATTAACACGCGTTTTATGACGTATTATAAAATAAGATAGTTGCAGACTTCATAGCTTTCTTATATCATACCGATTATGTGGTACCTAAAATAAAAGAATGGTTTTTAATTTTTTTAATTTTTAGATTTCGTCCAGACCTAGGCAGACCTGGGTCTATTTAACACCTTTATTAAATAGGTGTACTGTTCTCTAGTTCTTTATTTTTGTTTGATCTGTCTATTTTCTAAAACGTATTATACTGACAAGCTTTCAAATAGTTTTCCCCGAATAATTTTTTTAACTGTCGTATATAGTATACCTAAAGACAAAACATAACGTCGTGATAGCCGAGTGGCAGCGAGCCCGTTTCTTGTTTACAAGGCCGTGGTTCGAATCCCAGAATGAGTTTTTTTTCTAACTTATGTACATCACTATCACGGACACTGTTCGTCAGAGAGCATGTTAAGCCGTCGATTTCGGTTGTCACCAATAGTTGACAGTCGTTAGAATCCACCAACCCGCACTGGAGCAGCATGGTGGATTAAGCTCCAAGCCCCTCATCCCGAGGGGAGGCCTAAGCCCCTGTAGTGGAGCATTAATAGGCTTATGGTATGTAGACAGAGGACTAAAGCGGTGCGATTTTCGACTTTATTACATTGAACCTATAAACAAGGATATTTTTCAATATTCGTGTTTATGTGCTCAAACATCCTATCACCGCTTATTATATAGTGCGTATCTGTCTAATTAAATCATACAATTCATCCGGTTTCACGTAAACAAATCCCAGATGTTACTTCTTGTGAATATTCATGTTTCTATCACCTAAAACTTGGAAACTAAACTATCCAGGGAAGTGGATTCAGAAACGATTACATTATAACTAGGTGCTAATACACAACACCGAAAGTAAATCTAATACTTAGAACACTAGCTGTCTAGACTGGTTATATGGCCTCGACATTGTAGCATCGACAAAGTCAATGCGCCTTTGGGACGGACTGTCGTACGACTCGCGACATACGTGCGTCTCGAATACAGAGCATTATAGTAGATTAGAGTTCGTATGTAGGCGGATACGTCGTCATCCCCATCAAGTGTGCAGTACAACGCATATTTAATAATAATAATAATACATGGGACTTCCCACACAGCGCCATCTAGTCCCAAAGTAAGCAAGTATTATGCTTGTGTTATAGGTTACTAGACAACTGATATACATACTTAAATATTCTTTATAATATATACATATATAAATATTATTTTTTTTATATATATATATTTATATAACAACCAAGACCCGGTACCAGTATCAATATTCATCATATTAATACTGACCCGACCTGGGATTCGAACCCGGGACCTCTAGCTTCGTAGGCAGGGTCGCTACCCACTAGGCCAAGCGGTCGTCAAAATTTAAAACAGGTCTTTTAACTTAAACACTAAAATACGGAATCAAATCATATCAAAGTATTATAAAAGTATAAACGTATTAGCCGCTTTCTAAAATGAGACAAAACTGAAACGATACAATGGATTAGACGCATTTTCGTACGCATAATGTTACTATTTGTTTTCGTTATGCGAGTAATTATTTTTGAGACCCGTATTGACGAACAAATACCGCCACATGGTACCTCTAACTTACGCATTTCTCTGTGGTCTCGACCGTCTCGATGAATCGCGTGGGCTCTTCCACCGAAGCATTTATATGGCACCGGTCATTTTTCGTTAATTTCACATCAACGCACAGGCCAAAATCATATTTATTTTTTTAAATCTGTGAAAGATCATGTAGAAGTCAAGTGTAAGTAAGCATTGCCATTCGATAAAATATCAACGGATGAAACTAATAAAATTTGTAACATAATTAACTCTCTGAAAATCTGACAACATTTATTGGATATAAGTACTGCAGTTTCTCTGCCTTCCTTTTTTCGTATATGTCTTACAAGTAACGCCTTTTAAGCGGTTTCGAAGAATATATGCGCCTGAGCCACCTTGTAATGCTGAAAATCAGCTTTAGTAAAGGAGTGTTGACGGAACTAAAAACCGGTCAAGTGCGAGTCAGACTAGTAGACGAAGCGTTCCGTATCACTACATAAATTTAAAAAAAAAAAACTTTTCTTTTTTACATCTATGGGGGCTCCATTTCATTTTTAACTTCATTTTATTTTTATTGTTTTTTGTTATAGCAGCCACAGTAGTACATACTTCATGAAAATTTCAATATCACAATCAAAAAACACCAAAAACATCGATAAAGCAAGTTTCTTGTACAAGAACCCCCCATAATTTATAACTTTATTTTACTTTTATTATTCATTATTATAGCGGTCACAGTACATAACTTCATGAAAATGTCAAGTGTCTATTACGGTTCAAGCGATGCAGCTCTGTGACAGGCGGACGGATGGACGGACAGCGAGGGCTTAGCAACAAAGTTCCCGTTGGTACCCTTTGGGTACGGAACCTGGAAAAAACAACACAGTTCGACCCAACCTAAAACGCCACCGGACACTTTCGTAAAAGTCAAAAAACGACGAAGTTAATGTGATACGATAAATGTTGTTCGTGCACAATCGACGCAGTTATTATATATTGGTATTCTACGCTTCAAACGTTTATCGTCTATAAATAGTTCGGCGTTGTTCGACTTTTTTTTGTGGACTGCGAAGATACCCGACGGCGTTTTTTTTAATGGGAGCCGAATCTGCATACAGGCATCTGCGTACCCGACCTACCGCGCAGATAGTACCGGGTCGAGCCAACACTGTGGGTGGTGCAGCTCGACCGGCTAAACGACATCCTCAACCTATACTCCGAGGAGCGTACCTATTATAGGGTTTGACATGAACGCGTACCGAACGGATCGAGGATGCTTGCCGTTTAGGTTACGTCGAACTGTAGTGCTTTCTATGGGGATAAAATAGATGGAAAATCGCACACAGCCACACAACTAATCTCACCATTAATTGAGTAAACTATAAAGACTATTAAATTAAAGTTTCCTAGCACAATAAAAATCTGAAACTGATATTGTTATGCTCTGGATTTTTTTGGATTTTTCTGGATTGCCGGAAAATTAGTTACAAATAATACTATTTATTATTTACAAAATGGACATGATCGTCGTTTTAATAATCGTTTGTCACAAAGCCGCCTCAAATACTGCGTTTTAGTCATTTAAGACAAAAAACTTTTTGTTTCATCATCTTGTTTGGTTTTGGTACTGGTTATCAAAAAAAAGTAGTACGGTATCGATACATAAGTACATCGTATCCGATTCTAAATAAGGGATACCGATGCGGCAATTGAAAATAAAATACATTCGTACCTTCGGACCATTTTCAAGGAGGTTAAAAAATACTCTTATTAGGGTTCCGTACCAAAAGGTAAGAGGAAGTCTTATCCCTGTCACTTTGCTGTCCGTCCGTCCGTATGTCACGGGTGAGCTCGTAAACGGAATATGAATAACAGACTTTAGATTGGATATTTTGTTGAAAAAGTTGACCAAAAACCGAAAATCGAATCAGAAATGAAATATTTTCAGAGGGGTCCTACGTATGCGGAAAAAAAGAACAAATAATAATACTTTGGCATGTAGGGTGTCATTGTCTAGAACTCACCGACTAGAAATATTTTAATCTTTTTAAATTTAAAAAAAAAAGGAAATGGGGAGCCGTCGAAGTCGTAAGTTTTAGATCACTTTTGTTACGCTTTTCTCAAAAACTAATCTAGTTAAGGGTTTGAAATTGTACCATATACAGTATTTGAACAAAACTGGTTTGGTAAAACACAACGTACGGAACGGAATGTTTGGTACGGGACCCACTCGGACGATTTTGTCGAAAATAGCACCTTAATATTGCGAATTTTTCGCGTATGTAAGGAAGATAACCACAAGTCAAACGACGTACCTAATTCATACTTACATATTTTTTTTATATGCGGGTATGATCTATGTATGTATAAGATTACTCAATCTCCAGAGTGAAAATTAATACGACCAAATCTCGAGTGTCTTGAGCGACACGTAACCCAGAGCGTCCACTCGTATATGCCTACGTAGATTAATTAATCAAATAGTACCAAGTGTGCAAACTGCAATCTGAATCCCAAATTTCTCTGCGACAACGCCGCGCCGTCAGTGGTTGAATTAGTAGTTACTCGTAGAACAAGTAGACGAGTAGAGCGAGTGATTTAAACAGAGAATAAATTTTCGCTCATGTTTTATTTGCTAGATATTGAATTTATATTTAGATTTATACATAATTTATATTTTTTATATAAATTTTCCATACCGTCATTTATTTAAAAATATTACAATTTTATAGTTAAATACATACATTCGTTTATTAATTTACAAGTCCAGTCACGTTCTTCAGGGATCTCAACTTAAGTAAACTTTTAAACTTTCTCCCTTACAAAACGCATGTCCGTACCCTTTTTTCTTCCCCTCAGAAGAATCTTTACCTAGACATCCGCGCGAGCCTCAGGTAGTATAGGGCTGAAACCCAATAAATTCCTTTCCCTAAATGAGTTTCAGCAATTTATTTGTTTACCAAAATGTAATATATTAAATTTATATTTTTCTTCACTTATTAAGTTGAATTTTTCGTTCTTCAAAAATTGGATTAATTATAATTTACGACATAAAATGATTATTCAAACACATGGTTGGTAGTGGATTTAAAATTAGTTTTATAGTACCAATCGAAATAATTTTGTGACAAAAAAGTATTTCTAAATAGGTAGTCGAGTAACTGTAGTATTTAAAAAAAATTTGTATTAACAAAAAAACTACGAATTTTCTACAACGGACATCGAACATTCTACTCTCCCTAAAACCAGTCAGTACCGGGATACCTCCACTTGGGCCTTACATACCTCTTTTATAAGAAGCGTACCAAGTAGAACCTACTCCTCTGGCCAACAGGTGTCAGCTGGTATTGCATTCGTCGAATCATCTATCTTTCAAGCTAACACAAGACGTCCGCCTCTCTAAATTAACGTGTGTGCTACGTATTTACACAAAGTTAGGTCCCGACTCCCCTAATAACTATTCGAGTTAACAATCAAACGGCCAACTCCTAAGTCTCCTGAGTCCTCGGTTTCGTCATTGTTTGGCTACGATTTAAGGAAATTTGAATATTTTCCACGGCACGATAAAAACATGAATATTAACGATAATAAATTGACTGGGACGGCTTTAACAGTCAATTCTATCGTTTGACATTTTTATAAGGTACTTTAGACTAATAAAATTCGTTCAATACGAATAAAACAAGTAAAGCCGAAGGGTTTTCTAATTTCTAATCTTATATATCTATTAATCTTTCTAAATTATTTCTAATTATATTTTCATAGTTTAAGGCGGTGAATAACCCACACAAAAGTTTTTTAATAGACCGACAGTTTTCTGCTTAACGATAAAATTATGAGTAATATTATAGGATAAACAGTTCAGCCAATACCAGCTGGAGTGGGCCTCTTAATTGATTCCGATGAGCAAACAGCTGCGCACTCGCCCTATATGTTCGTTAAAAACATCCGTTGCTTTTTTATCGAATTAAAAAAAAAACGCACAGATGTTCGGGTGAGTTTTTCCGTTTTCTTTAAAACACTCAAAAATTCGTAATATATACAATTTAAAAAAAAATACAAAATATTTTATAATAAACAGGCGACGAAAATTAACGTGATTCATGCAGATACCTAAATTAGCGATATGATCAAGTGTTGTTTTAGTTAAATAATAGGTAATTATTTTCTGGTTTAATCTAACAAAAGTTAACGATACAAAAAGTAAGTGACGACGGTTACTGACAGGTGGCTGTACAAAAACCGCAAGAACGTTTAGCGAAAAAAAAAAAATATAAACAGAACAAAGACATCAGAAACACAAATTATTCATAGGAATATTAAAAAAAAAACTCACCAAAGCAAGCCGAATCCTTTCATTAAATCCAGTCCTAATAGTTTTATAAATACTAAAAAGAAATAAAAATATACACACAAATATTTAAACTAATAATCTAAAACTAGGTCACACAGAATTATTCTACAGTAAAAAACTAGTATTACAAAGAATTTTGGACACAATGACTAGAATCAATCGAGTGCACAAACACAACCGTCCCCGACAACGGTCCAATCATAACTAAGTAAGTAAGGGAGGGGGACCAAAGTTTCGAAAAAAAAAAAATTACTGCAGGCAAAGGCACCCAGTCCATACGTTACGCTCGAGATGACTACAACAAAAAACTGAACCCTAATAATTATTATCGAGCAATCACTCTCAAACTTTGAAGTTTTTTTTTTTAATTTCAGTTAAACAGGATTTTAATACAAAACATGTTTATATTAAAAACTTAAGTAAGGATTTTTCGTTTATTTTTACTTTATTAATAGTATACTGGAATTCCTAAAAATGAATTTCTTAAATGTGACTTCAAATTCATTGTCATTTATTCCCAATACGGCAAGTATTTATTGAAACGGCTTTTGGAAAAACCATTGACCTTGCCCGTTTTAGGTATGTATAATATAAGAGTTCAAACACCTCTGAATTTATAATCATTATAAATACCAAGTCTTTGACATCTCAAAGCAGTAAGTCGTTGCGTCAAGAAGGTTGTCTATTTGAAATTAAAATTAAAACTTCTATTATCTTTTCAACTAGTTAGATACAACTACGAATACATACGAAGAAAGTTAGTTTTAGCAATAGATTGTTCCCTTAAATATAGAAAAGTAATATTACAAATGTGAGTGTTTTCGTTTCTCATTTAATCGCTTCGCAATGATACAACGACTTAATTTCATTCACATAGTTGAAGGGATGGATAGTAATATAGGCTACTGTTTATCCTGATCGAAGGTTCCTATGCGAAACAAAGCCTAATCAAAAATCGAAATACATCATGAGCATAGCTTCGAATTGTGAGATGGAGTGGGCGGCGAGAAACATTATTATAGGGCCGTTACATTATGTAAGTCCACGTGGGCGGAGCCACGGGGAAAGCTAGTACAAAAATACTAATAAATTCTAGATTCATGTCCAATTTGACTGGAATTGGTTAGGTACAACAGTATGGTATTTGGTGACAGTTACACAGTTTTTGTCGTGATAGCCCAGAGCGCAACGAACCTGTCTCAAATTTATAAGGCCCTATAGGGCCATGGTTCGAATTCATGGTTCGAGTTCGGGCGGGCGAAATGGCGAATACCAATGAGTTTTTCTGACTTAAGTACACAATATCACTGACACCGTGCTTCGGAAGGCACGTTAAGCAGTCGGTCCCGGACGCTGTCAATTGATGGCGGTCGTTACAGTTTCCAACCCGCAGTGGAGCAGCGTAGTGGACTTAAGCTCAAATCCCCCCTGCCTACCCTGGCGGAGGCCTAAGCCCCTGCAGTGGGGTAAAAATGGGCTGATGATGATGATGATGATGACACAGTTTTTATCTTTGAATGGGTAGGTATCCAAAATTACTAAATATCACAAACGTTTCTTTTCAATTGACAGATAAAAAGACGGTCGTGATAATTTATAAAGCAGAATATCGAGTTTTTAAAACATAGCACAACGCAGTCAAGTTCTTTGCCTTATTACAATGAAAAAAAAAAAGTTTGAGAGCCACCCGTCAACCGACATACAAGTTTCGCAGCTGTCGTACGGGGTTCGGGCAACGTATTGAACACACATGTGGATGCCACGTGTTTATACACACATACACTTGGAACATGTATTTTCAACCCTCCGGTACGACTATAATGGTAATGGGGACTTGACGTCGCGTCGATCAGTCTATTTTTCATTTAAATAATTAAAATTATCGTATTTACAAGAATTGTGGGAAAAAACATTTACCAAAAATATTAGGGTTCATAATGGATTGTTTGATGATAATTTTGAAATAAACATACAAAAACATTAGAATTATTTTAAAAAGAAGTAGATATAAATACGGACGTAGTATAGAAAAATAACAATTGATGAACCCATAGTAATTCAGCTCGCTACGTACCTACGCACGACAGACGAATCCGCATGCATAATACACTCTTACCATATTAAGCCGATCGACCACCATTACGCTGGGAATTTCGCCCAGTTGAGATTGTTTATGAAGAAAAAAAAACAGAGGATCTTTCATAGGTAAGTGATTTTTTTTTACCTTATTTCATGATTTTTACCTAAAATTAATATGTATTTGGAAACCCCGGTTAAGATGCCGTTAGTATTATTGTCGAATCAACAGTACCTCCTGACGGACGAGACGACCGAATGAACGGGGTCATAAAGCTGAAATTGTCTTGGCAAGTTTCGAGCATAGTCTATTCGATATCGACTTCATTTAAAAATATCGTTTTTATTTTATTATGAAAATGGAGAAACAATTTCAAAAAGTAGTCGATAATAGTCCAATATACCTAAAAAGTATACAGAACTTGCACGCAGAAACAAAATACAAACGAGGTTCATCTATGCTAATGTTGTTGTTATAATATTATTCAAAATTTTGTAAGACAATACATTTTCTACACATTATTCTGTATACATATTTTTCTTATATGCATAATGTTTTTACTAGATTTATACTTTGCCGTCGAAAAATCTTGTATTTTCAGAGTTAACAACGCCATAATATGCAATTTACCCGTATGTATGTATGGAACCATGGTATGGAAGACACTTATATGTACTACTAAACGATTTGATTTTTTCAGACATTCCTTAGATAATAACTTGTTACTAAAATCTTTATATATACGTAAAGAAAATGACACATAGAGAAAAATTGGATATAAATTAATAATAAGAGAGCTTAGAAATGAAAATGATTGAAATTCATTAATAAATTTTCAAAAATAGACGAGGCGACCTTGCTAAAATAATATGTTAAAAAAAATATGTAAACAGGTGCATTAGCACGTAAAGATTATATTTGTTAGAAAAATCGCTATTTTTTTATTTTCAATTCTTTCCGCTATGATTTAAAAACAATAGCAATCACGAATTCATATAATAGAAAAGTAGGTAAATGCAAAATTAATTCCCCTAATATTCATATCAGTTTCACGCAATAAATAAATCTCTCTGAGGTTGTCAACATTTCAACCGTAGTGCGCGCTCGACTTTATCGTAAGCTAACGTGTGTGTAGGCAGTGTGTAACTTTTAATCTTCACTTTATCGGAACGGTCGCGTGCGTCGTATGCTAATTTTGTGAGTGAATAAATTGTCATTAATGTTTGTATGTGTGTACGTATCTAAAATATGGCCTTAGTGGGAGGCGAAAAGTATTTACGAGTTCCTACATAATACATGTGAATACGCATTGCTGGGCAGGCAGGATGTGTATACAAAATGTAATTTGTACAATACGCCGACACGTATTATAAATAACCTATATATATACGTATACATATATACCGGGTGTCCTGCTGAACGTATTCCAAACTTACAGAGAATGAACTAAACAAAAAGTTTCTAATGAGCGGATGACGCAAACTAACGGTTACCGGGAAAAACAGGTTTAAAGTTTAAGTTATTTAATCTTTTTTTTTTTAAAGTTTTGTTTAGTTCGGTAAACTCAACACGCTCTATAAGTTTGGACTACGTTCAGTCGAACAGAAAGCGTATTTAGGTTAGCAATAAATTTTATGTTTTTCAACGCTAAAGCGCACTTGGTACTTAAACGAGTGAAAACAGTAGAAGATGATACGTGCCGGTGCGGTGTAATGACGCACGCAAAAGAAAAACAAAATTTAAGAGTACAGTAAGGAAAGGGATTATTTTATTTATTTTACTTTTATTTTTGAAGACAACACACACACATACGCAAAAAAAACTATGCTCGGACACGTGATAATCAAATGTGAATTTCATAACACAAAACTTTAGTGGTTAAATGAGCTATTCCATAAACTAATAGGGCATTGAGGAAAATTTATATTATCAGCGGCTAGTCCGCACCAATGCGTATCAAACGTTGTGATAGCATAAACGCACACCCTGGCTGCCTCATATACGTAAAATAATTAGAATAGGCTGACATAGACTTTTTCGCTTATTCAAAATGTATGTGGACTGTAGAGATGATTACTGTCCGTTTGACTTTACGTTAAAGCTTTTTCGCACCCTTGCCATGAGTGCTCTATTATAGGATTTCTATGGATAAACGTATAGCGCCTCTAGCGGTACCGAAAAGAACTAAAATCGCTAGTATTAGTTAGTACTACAGTTTTCGATACGTAATTAACGCATCGAAAACTATTCGATAGTTGCAAACGTTTTGTAATAAAAGTCACTCGCTAGTGATGAAGCGGTGAAGTGATTACGTCTTTGAAAGTTTCTATGGAATACGAATTCAATAATTACTGGAAGAACTTATTTGGCTTGGAATATATATATATATAAATACGTGAAGGAAAAGCTTTCAATACCTTTTTAAGCATCCACGCTCGTGGAGGAGTGTGAACTTTGGCATAGTTAGGCTGTGTGGAGTGAGAGTGCCGAAAGCTAAAATGTATATACAGGATGAGTTTTTAAGATTAGACTGTATAGCCAAATTCTAAACTATGAGAAATAGTGAAAAGTGTTCAAAAGGGGCCATGAGCTCGATTTCTGAAAAAACAAAACTGCATATTTAAATTTTTGAAAAACCTGCTACTTTAACAGGGAATCAAACTACTTGATATGAAAATCTATATATTAATACGTAAAAACTTTGTACTCCTTTTTAAACATATTGCGCGCACGGAGGAGCATCAGATTTGGCATTGTTAAAGTGTATGTAGAGTAGGAATGCCGAAAGTTAAAATCTATACCTATATACACGTTATGTGTTAGAAATACTGTCAATCGTACGAGTTTAATAGTCTGTCGTGTGAGGCAGTTTGATTTGACTTACTCTCGCCTATTTATTAGTGGTGCCTATCAAAAAACTGTAAACGGTCGAATTTCGACTACTGGCGATATAAACACCTGAGTAAAAGCAAAAATGCCATGCGGTAGTGACATTATTATACAAAACAAAGTATTAACTTTTTCATTAAACTCAACCAGTAACTGAAATGGAGACGCTCATTTTGAATAGCGGCAAGTACAAGCAATTATAAGTTTAACCGGATCTGTCACAACAAACAAAACGTTACGTAAAACAATCCTACAGTGAAACAACACCGCTATCTATATTAATATTATAAAGAGGCAAAATTTGATTTTTTGTTTGTTTGTTACTGATAAACTCAACTATTAAACTGATTTTACAAATTTCTTTTTCACTTATACAAAGCTACATTATCAGCGAGTAACATGGGTTATATTTTATTTTCAAACTAGCTTACCGCCCGCGGCTCCGGTCGCGTAGACTACACAGCTGTACTGGGACCGCTATAATTTTTTTCATAGATATAGTTTATAAGTTGAAGAGTGACATAGGCTACTTTTCATCCCGGAAAAGGGGTCTCGGTATAACTGTGTAGTCCACGCGAGCGGAGCCGCGGGCGGAAAGCTATAACCGATATGAATAAAAAAATCACTTACCTCGGGTGTGCGTATACTTATAAAAGACCTTTCTATTATATCGGATTATTCTACCAATTTCGTTATCAATCCTTCTCTGTCTTTTCATATTTGTTAGAAAGGAACGACGATATTAAGTGTGAAGTTCAGACGACTAGTTTAGAGCTAACTAGAACGGTTGCGTTAAAGTTTGCATGACTCATAGTGTAATGTAATTTTTTGGTAGTAACTCATCACTCATGGTATGTCGTGTAAAACTTTTAAGGATTAAAAGCTTTTACCCTTTATAAATAAAAGCGCCCTTGAATAAGTCCGAACGAGATTAACCGTTACGACAGATGGCTGTAAGGACGCGCTTAAAACTGGAAATATTAATTTCCAAGTATTTTCATTCCGAAGACCTTAAAAATTCAGAATCATAATTTCAATCGAAATTCGTACAAAATGTTTTTGTTGGAATAAATAAATACATATGCTTTAGATATATTAAGCTAACCAACTGTTTTGTCTGGTACTTTACCTCACCTTATTCTAGGTATGGTTTTGGATTGATAACCAAATTAAAAAAGGTGCTGATAATAATAATAATAACGTATACATGACCACGACGTCTAGGCCCCAAACTAAGCATTAGCTTGTGTTTTCGGTACCAAGCGAAGACACCACATACAGATAACAACCAACATCCGGTACCAGTATCAATATTCATCATATAAATACTGACCCGACCTGGGATTTCAACCCGGGACCCCCAGCTTGGTAGGTAGGGTCGCTACCCACTAGGCCAAGCGGTCGTCAATGATGGCTTTATTACGTAATAATTTCTATCGCTCCTTAAGACACATGTACTGGTAATCTAGCATAAAATAGAGAATTTCAGAAAATTAATATTTATATGTTATACGAGATAATAATAAAGATTTTTTTACTTCTTTATACGGCAAGGGGTACAATTTGTAAAGGCCACGTTGTATTTTCTCCATGATTTATACTGCTTTATGGAAAAATATGTAATATTAGGTGTTGTGCCCGAAAAACTATTCTTTTTTTTAAATTAACACATCATATAATATATAGTAATTAAATATGAATAATTATAGATTGTGACAGAATCGAATTATATCCATTTTGCCATCAGGATGCATTAATTATCTATTGGTTAATATGAGCAAGTGGTACATAATAGAACCGGTAGATGGCAGTATACAAAAAAAGTGTCAAGTGCGAGTCCGGCTCGCGCGGAGAGGGTTCCGTACGATAAATCACATTACCTATGTTTTTTTTTTAAATCTGAATCTTTCAGATGAAAGTTGAACCCGACTCTTTCATAAAGTCTGTAGGCTAATATAGTAACGACTAGACGAATTGAACTTTATACTTATTTTCTCAATTTTTTTTTCAATTTAAGTATTTTAAGAATTTTCGTTTAGGTTCTTTGTAAACTATGAGTGAAGTTTTATATTGCATATTTATTTTATCTTCAGTAATTTTGAAGATAAGGGGATATTGACCGATTTTCGTATATTTTCTATGATATTTTTCTTTTTAAATTAGGTACGCAAAAGATATATTGGTATCTCCGAAAACTAGTACTTTCATTAGGTATATGTCATATGCACTTAACAAAACTTTTTTTTAAATTTACACATTTGCTTCCAAAATAAGTATTCGTTTACCACTGGGGTTTCCTATAAAATATGAGTGAAGGCCAATATTTGGTTTTTTTTTTTCAAAATTATAGGCTCAGTAGTTTCAGAGTTAAGGTGGGGAAGGGTCAATTTTCTTAACAAAAAAACATGTTTGTATATTTTATACTTTCATATGTCACATGCATGATGCACTTGATAAAAGCACTTACTAAATCACAACTTTATGTCGTTCAGTAATAGATGCGAATAAACAGGCTATGATCCATGGCCATGACAGACGAACTCACAAATTGACACTAGAGTGGTTATATAAGAAATCCGTTTTTCATCTCAGATGTGAAAAACTGAAAGAAGTACAAATTAACGAATTAATTCTAGAGCGAATTCTAACATTTCCATGTCAGTATTAAATTCGGATACGGAACCAAAAAAAAAAATGTTGAACGAGTCTAAAGAAATATAACTAAAGACTTTTATTCAATTTGTAGTCCGACAATACACGCGAAGCTAGTATAGCTGTCAAAACCGTTACAAATCCTGTCACATTTATTTTCACGAAAGCCGCATTCAGGTACTAATTAGTTATGCTAAGAATTATTCATAGATAATAAATTAAACAGAATTTGCATGGAATCTTACTTGTTTTTTTTTATTATAAAAATACAAAACATTTTTTAATTTTCACATAGTTTAATCAACTGTCGTGATAAACGAATAGGGGCGAGGAAGCTTCTTGTTTAGATGGTCGTGCTTCAAATCCCAAAAACAGGCATGTACAGCTGCTCGCGTCAAACTTTATGGCTGATCTGAATACAACGCTTTAAGCGTGCTTGCACAGGTACAGTCATATACCCTTCGGTCCACTGCGTCCCGCTACACCTAAAACTAGTTATTGCGACGCGACTTGAGCATACTTTCGGATCCGCCATAAAGTTTGATTGTAACAGTACCAATGACTTTTTCCTGACGTAAGTACATAACTATAAGTGACTCCGTGCCTCGGAGCACGTTAAGCCGTCGTCGATCCTGCTTGCCGTCACCGGAGAGCAGTCGTTAAAATCCACTAACCCGCACTGGAGTAGCGTGGTTGATTAAGCTCCAAGCACCCTCACCCCGAAGGGACGCCTAAGCCCCCTGCAGTGGGGTATAATGGGCATATATGGTACGGTATGGGTTTAATTATTTGTGAGTTTACTAAAGAAGTGGAACCTAATTTACGCGCTTTACAGTCGTATATGTATATAGGTGTGAAATATCTCGTTAGATAAACAAAGTAATATCATAGCAAACACTTGTTTTTTTAATATTTTTTATCCATAATTTTAATTTTATGAAGCCCAATTCAATAATTAACGGAACACACAATCAAAAAGTTATTTTGTAATTGCGTTTAAAATGTTCAATCAGTTGTTCCCGGTAGATATTAATTTATGAATTGGAGGAACCCTTAAGTTAATGGGCCTCAAAGGGTTAATAACTTCCCTTATATAACTCTACGCACACATATACATGTAAAGTAATGAAGACCCGTCATCGACTTGCGGTAGGTCGCGCCCGCATACCGGATGCATTCTACCTATAGAAAATATACCAACACGTGTATACTGCTTAGAGCATATTAAATAAGAAAAAACGAAAAGAAGTATAGTATATAGAGAAATATCATACAGGCCTCAGAACCTTAACGCCCGATTGGCATCTGTATCGACGTAGTGTCGGGTGGTCTCGGTTTCATCTACGGCTCCGTGTTTAGTTATCATGTACTATTATGCTCAGTGGTGTAAAAATCTGCTATATTTTAATAACATGTTTCAGACTATAAACTATATTATTTTAGCATGTTTATTTATATGCTATGCTTTAGCATAACACACAGGAATGCTTAGCGCGAGAATCGTTCGTTGCGTTGGGCGGCGGTTACATGTTGTCCACCGACAGCTGCGCTAATGCCATGCTAATGCTAAATTGCTAAATTTGCTAATCAGTCAGCTCGCAATCTTATTCGTTGTAGGACGTGTTTCGTTGTGCTGATCGCATCGCTCTATCGGTAAGGCGGGACTGCGGGATCGCGTCGTGTTATTTAATAGCACCAAGAGTCAACCAATATAATATGCTAAATCCGTTGGGCTTAAATAACGCGTTTTAAATTATGCTTTATGCTATATTATCCACCACTGACTACGCTTGGCACCATCGAGTACCTTAGTACCTACGACACTTCCTGTGTCCTACACAAATCCGCAAAATATGTACACCGAGCTTAAGTTAACACGTCGGTTGTTGCGGTAGGTCATGCACGTATGCAGGATGCAACGTCACTATATGTATATATAATTTAACATTATAGTATGTGTATAAATTTGAAGGCATCATAAGGATCGGAAAGTGTCATCGAAAAATAACAATTTAAAGGCTTTCAAAATCGATATACTACACTTGGTATTTTCCTTTCTCTTAACAGATTTGCTCTCAAGTGACGAACTCGATTAGCTTTTGTATCTGTGAAATTAGCGGATAACCCAATCAAGTATAGGTAGTCCAAGCACAGCTGGCACAAGCGATTTACTAACACATCTGCATTTGCATGTGCGTAAAAGAAACAAACGATATCTTTTGTTTCCCTTACACACACGAAAATATGTATTAATAAATCACTTGTGTCAGCTTTCCTTGGACTACTTAAACGTCCTCGCGAAGCAGTGCTAAAAGTGTAGTTTTATAGTTGTTGAAAAGAAATGCCCTGTAATATTTTAAAGCGACTTGGAATTATTTCGAGAAAATGATCATTTAAAACTCGTATTTTACAATCTATAGTTTAATGAATAAAAGTACTTATTTTTACCAGAAGGATGAGTGTTAGAAACTTTTAATAACTCAAATAATGAGTTCTTCAAAGTTTTTCTGTCTACAAAGCCTTATGAGTTAAAGGGCTCCCATTTTGGATGTGCCTATAGACTCAATTTGAAAATAAAATCATAGTATTCATTATTAGAAATTTTACGACAAAACGAATTCATAATAATAATTTTCAGAGAATAGCTTTGGCAAAGTTCATGTACTTCGTTTTAACCCTTTTTTTTTAAGCTAAGCAAATCCGTCACGACTAGAAGACGAATTTGATAAGGATATGGAAATACGCAACCCTGTACGTTGCAGTACGTAGTAGGTACCTACCCGCATGCCGGCCCGGATACAACGTCAGTTAGGTACATAAATACTACTATATGTCTACAATTAACGTTTAGCTTTGTAAGAACAGTCAGACGAGTTATACAGTTGTCGTTGTATTAAGAAAAATGAATATGTTTCTAACGTAATATATTTTTAACGTATATGTATAATATGATCGGAATGTATTGGCAGAGAGCTTTTTTGGGCAATCGGTTATTACAACACATGTCACTGCAAACTTTGCTTAAGTTGTCTAGTGCAACTAGGATCTTTAGAGGTGATTCGTGTTAGAAGGAGCATAATGACGAATAAAAATAAATAATGTGTGAAAAAAAAAAGATCATTAATAATTGACTGAAACTAGTAATCTAATTGGGCTTGACTTACATATACTATATGTTCTACGAGAAAATATTGTACGATATAAACTTACACATCGATTAAGATCTAAGAAAAGGCAATTTTTATAACACTATGTGTTAGTGCTGTTTTAGCATTCAATTTTTTCCCTTGCGGTGGGAAGGCGGATTAAACTCTACAGTTTCCGCGCGTCCGGGCGCGTGGAGTATGTGGGAGTTGCACCCACTAAACAACCGCCTGAAGCAGAATAAGGACGCATGTCGTTAGCCCGAAAGCTCCAACAACTTCATCGAAGCGGCTAGGAGGCACACTAGGGTGTCACCGGCGCGAAGATGTTGAGAAAACCCTAAGAGTTACTCGATGCGAAATAGTTCCGTTGATGAAAAATATTTCCATTCAGACGTATCTTTATATAAGCATAGGATGTGTACACTTTTAAAAATCTATGCACCGGATATAATTTCGTTTAATCAATATCATATACTAAAGTGTTATTGTACTAAAAAAGGTTTTAGGCAAATTTTCAAGTAAATTGTTTCGCGAAGTGGAATGACAAGATATTTAGACAAGCTCAACCGTATTCAACAAAAGTTTTAACACAACTCTCTTTGTAAACTGATCAGGGACAAAACGAGCATCTAGTTCCACGGAAACCAACAATCACTCATCCCTAACATAATGCACCGAAACTCATTGTTCATATCATCACAGAGCGCGTGGGAAGTCGGACCGTTACGCCCGGTCAGAGACCCCGATCGTAATGTTAAAACGTGAATCATCCTGTATATGCCTTTTATGACGTACGCCATAAAACATGATTTGATGACAACACATGGACTTGGGACCTATCACGCGTGAGCTTCAACGGATTTTAATATATTAATAATGAAGCCAATTTTTAAGAAACTCTGACTAAACTAAAATTTGAGTTACTTTAAATTAAGACGCGATATGAAAATAACGGTTGTATGATGCAAATTCCTGTGATCTTACTCGTATGCATGACTCTATCCAGAGGTAAATACAATTGCCGCCATTTTTATATCGTTTCTTTATTAACAAGCCTTACACATTTATATTACCAATTTTTTTTTCCTTTTTGGCATCGAAATCAGTTTGTTCAATAAATAATGTAGTAATAATTTATATCTAATACAATGTCAAAAGACTGTGCACTTAAATGCAAGTATAATTATGAAACATAATCAGTTGACACCAGACCTTTATTTTTCCTTTGTGAATAAAATCCGTTGATGTATTATATATATATATATATATATATATATATATATATATATATATATATATATATATATATATATATATAACGATTCATATATATATATATAACGACTCAAAAGTTGCATGAGTGACGCATAATACAGTAGTATCCATTCATTCAGCATCCCTTTCGTTTACTATGAAAAAAGAGCCTACCTAATTTACGTGCGTCCATTAATTTCCCACTGCAGGGGATTAGGCCTCCCCTCAGGGTGAGGGGCTTGGAGCTTAATCCGCCACGCTGCTTCAATGCGGATTGGTAAATTTTAACGATTGCCATCTGTTGATGGCAACCGGGACCGACGGATTAACGTGCTCTTCGAGGCACAGCCGGTGATAGTTATGTACATAAGTCTGTAACAATACTACTGTACTATTATGACATTAATTTAACGTTAACCTAAAAACATATAGGTAGATGCTAGACTGTTAAGAAAGTTCTATATGTTTAGTTGAACAATTCGATTTCGACTAAACTTGCATTTATATAACTACCAGGAGAAGCCTGCGTATTCTTGTCAACTCTGTTAAAAAACTCTGTTGGTCATGGAGCTATGAAAGTTTTTGCGCTACGGCCTCTGAAGGCAACATCAAACAATAGTTACACGAAATCACAATTTGCAACAAGTGCGGGGGAGAATTCTGAGTTGTTATGAGATAACTATCATAAAACGTCTTGATTGAGAGTCCTAACCATAATATAACCTAATAATATTTGAGGCATCAACTCGGTTATCTAGTCTCAAACTAGGCAGAGCTTGTACTCTGGGTACCGGACAACTGATATACATACTTAAATATTTTTTTTTTACAATAATTTAAGCCTCTTGCTCATCCTTACCGAACTTACTATATGTTTGCTCCAGAAGGGGCGGCGCGTACAAACGACTTTGGCACCTCCGTGTCTTAGATCTTAATATAAAACGTGATATATAATAAACGGAGCACACATTATAGAACGAGGATTTTCAATATCTATTTACCTACTTACATCAGCGTGGCGGCGAGAGAAAAATACGCTTTGCAGCCAGCTTACTTACACTACGGTACGAAACTTTATAAGATGACTGGCCATCCGGAAAATTTCATTTCATAAACGACAAGTTCCGTCGGTGCACTCGGGGTTAATAAGAAAATCTGGAAAAGTGTACCAGTCGAGAAAAATACTGGTTTTCTGATGCGATCGCTCCATTGCTATCTATACATTGAAAGTCTGGAAATACAATTTAATTTAAATTAATGTGATAAGCTATACTACTTAACGATTCCATCTAGCGGTGAATTTTGGTTCTATCCATACAACTTTAGTTCGTTCTGATGACCTACAGAGAGCACTGTACGTTGTGGAACTACTAATTTCCGATGTAATAAAGTCGGCAGATTCTTTGAGGGCTCCAATATTTACAAAAAATATGGAACTTTAACGATCACTAATGAGTCACTCATTGGTTCGTTTGCCTTGTATAGTGATAACCAAGATAAAAATGTATAGGATACACGTGGAAATACAATGTCGCCAATAAAAAAAATCATCAAACATAATTAATTAATTTAAATGAAAATATTTCATTTAATTTCAGGTTAAATGCTGTATTAAAAAAAAAAACGTAATTTTTGTTGTATTACAAACGATACTATTAAGTTTTGGTTTTATTTCACGACTAAATGATTTGACTTAGTCAATGACTTACCTAGAGACATTAATTTCATTATATATCTACTTCACTTCATCATCAGCCCTTTTTTACCCCACTGCAGGGGCTTAGGTCTCCCCTAGGGTGAGGAGGGGGGCTTGGAGTTTAAATCCACCACGCTGCTCCACTGCGGGTTGGGGATTGTAACGACCGCCATCTATTGACAGCGCCCTGGACCGACTGCTTAACGTGCTCTCCGAAGCACGGAGTCAGTGATAGGTAGGACTTAAGTCAGAAAAACTCATTGGTACACGCCCGGATTCGAACCATGGCCCCATGGGACCTTATAAATTTGAGACAGGTTCGTTGCGCTTTGGGCTATCACGACCCTATACCTACTAATTATTATGAATGGTATAAAATTTACTTCAAATGCTCACTCATTCAATAATTCCATTTGGTAAAGTTTTCAACGACGAAAGATTTAAGCAAAAAACTGAAGGATATTTTTTTTTCGGAATGTTTGTATCGTACTTCAATGCTGAAATAGTACATTATGATACAAGTACAGTAAGCTGCATATTATATATATATATATTATTATAATAAACCGATGACTATAATATCCAGCTTACTGAGTACGAGCATTATACGACGTTTTTCAATACTTTTGCGACTAAAATTAGGTACCTAGATACTTAGAATGTAATGTAATGGTGGGAGCTAAGGGCGTGAGCGTGTTGCTTTTCGCGGTTTACGCATGCGTTACGAACAGAATGCTCGTTTGTGATTGGTGTAAATTAAAAAGGCCTAGTACTGTAAAATACAACATTACGGTACAAGATTCGATGTCATAAAGACCGTATTAATAGCAAATATATTAAAAAATAGGATTTAGAACGCGCATTTGAAGAAACCAACCCTTAATGTCTAAACAAACCTATTTATTACAATATTATTACACCGACCAGCGATATGCGGTTCATCATCATCATCAGCCCATCTTTACCCCACTGCAGGGGCTTAGGCCTCCCCCAGGGTGAGGCTTGGAGCTTAAGTCCACCACGCTGCTCCACTGCGGGTTGGGAACTGTAACGACCGCCATCTATTGACAGCGTCCGGGACCGACTGCTTAACGTGCCCTCCGAAGCACGGTGTCAGTGATATTGTGTACTTAAGTCAGAAAAACTCATTGGTACACGCCCGGATTCGAACCATGGCCCTATGGGGCCTTATAAATTTCAGACAGGTTCGTTGCGGTCTGAGCTATCACGACATATGTCGGTATGCGGTATCACGATATGCGGTTAGCACTCATGAAATAGTTATGGAGATATGAACATCTTTTTCGCGAGTAGCATCATGAGGAGCAAGCAAAAAATCACTAAGGTAAGGTTAAACGAACATTAAATTTGACTGTCGATTGTGATTTTATGACAGCTGTCTCGTTTTCCGAAACCATACTTCACCCCCCGAATGTTAGTGACACGAGTTTTGATGCAAAAAATATTTTCTGTTTGCTTGTATCTCCATGAATGTATCACAGCTTCTCTTTATTTTTATAATATGTGGTCTTATATTAAAACAAAAAAAAAAAAACGGAGATCCGGTACATTGTTTTAAATGTTATTTAATATAATACAATAGCATCCATGAAATCATGAAAATCGTTCACATATCAATATTGAGTAATACGATATTCGTTACAAGGACCGTTTCAAGGAAGGCTACCGAGTTCTGAACGGCTGTCGGTACAGTCGAGCTCAAAGAAAATCAACCGATTTATACCTGCATATATTTTACATTTTCGATGCAGATAAATGTACACAATTGTATCTACTACTATGTATTATAAGACGTCAAACCTTAGCAGGTACACAGAGTAGACGAATTGTATCATTATAAATACGGTTACCAAACATAATTTATAAATATCTGATCTAACTAATATTAATGAGGGTTGGGATGAGATGGTGAGGACAACTTTTTTTTTACTTTTGCGAAGTAATAGAAAAGAAATTTTATAAAATCATTAAAAATTCCATTGTTAAATGAATATATTTGTTGATAATTCATATGAATTTTTCATTTCGGATTTACGAAATCGATGTAATTAGCGAGCTGGAAGCATTAAAACTTTAGGCTTTATTCATATCAAAACATTGTAATTTTTACCCATTTTTTTTAAGGTAGTCATAGTAGTTTCGAACAAATTAGAAAAGGGTCTTCCTTTAATTACGTAACTAGTAAATAATGGACAGGGTCCATAAAGTTGAACAAGACGTAGCGGAAGGACCTGAAGAAGACGGCCCTTTTGTGACAGCACACTAAAATGTTGAAACAATTAATTAAGGCCACAGACGAAACTACGCATTTGAAACGTACGTACTGTATTTGAAACTATTAAGAGGAGTGTGTAGTAGCAAATTTTCATACAAACGGCGTTAACGGTTACACTCCTTTAAACCTCAACCGATTTGCGGAAAAAAATTATATGGTATTCAAATCAGCAAAAACTAGGTTTATACGTTTAAATTTTTTTTTAAATATTTGATAGATCTTATGAAAAATTTCGAGATATATCCCCGCGCTTAAGTTTTTTTTTCTAATGATGTATCAAAATTTAAAAAAAAAATGAAAACGTAGAAACCTAGTTTTTGCTGATCTGAATACCATATATGTTTTATTGGAAATTTGCCCCTATATACTCTTCTTAAATTTAAGTACTGTTTCATTTAATTTTTATAATTCAAACAAAATTTAAATTTGCATAATCAGTGACGTGACGTACCAACAAGAGGGTGAGGTCGCACGAAAAGGAAAAATTGTGTCCAAGGCGAGGGGAAAAAAAAACTAGTAATGCAATAACTTACGACAACTGGAAATGAGATTATCCTACTTATTTGTCTCCTGTTTTTCCCTCAGTTAGCAAAATAGCGCTACGAAGAATTAAAAAAAAATTACCAGTGTACACACGCGAATCACGCTCTATGGTAACGCGAAGTGCACGGACGGCCGTTCCGTTTAGTGTCGTGTTGCGTTATCGACACCAACTGATAGTGTTACCGGGCGGCGGGCGTACTGTCGCTATCGACTTACCTCGTACAACATTAACTGGTGAATGCGGTTACTGTGCTAGTTATATAACTGGTACAATTAATTATCTTCTTAATGTTGACTGGGTATTGTGTGTGTTTAGTGAAACTTGCGGCAACCCTTTCATGATTTCATTTACACCAAAATATGCATTAATATGAGTTACAGAAAATTTAGACTTTCTCAAGTGTGTGTGCGTGTGTGTGCGTGTGTGTAATCCAAGGTTCGGTCGCTCTAGCGCTTTTAAGATATCGTCTTTCACCGACGCATCATTTGTCTTTCCCTGAATTTCCTGACAACTAACAATATTATTTTACGTATAATTGTTACTGTCGTTTCAATTTTTTAAATTTCATTGAACTCGAACGTCATATTCAAGACTGACCGATTGGCTGAATGGTTGGTTAGAGACCCTAGCTGCAGAGTCAAAGGTCGCGGGTTCGATTCCAGCTCAGGACAAATATTTGTGTGCATAAAGATATCTATTTGTTCCGTGTCGGGGTTTAAAATATTTTTACAAGTATATATTACAAATAATATTTGTAGCCATAAACGAAAAATGAAATGCAATAACAATTTAATTTTACGAAGCTATCGCTTTCATTTGACTCGATGAAGACGGAAGAAATATTGTTTGATATTATTGGATTACTCATTTATACCTAGGCCACACTACGTTTTTATTCGGCGAGAAATAAAAAAAAACGCCGTAAATTAAACCTATGTACTATAATGAGAACGCACACACCTGCGTTTTTATTTCGCCGCCGTAACCGCGAGAATATACGCCAGGCGCCTTTGTATGTGCAAGACTACATTACGTTTTTTTTCCTCGCCGAAAAAACCGTAGTGTGGCCTTGCACTTAGTGAACTGTTACGTCTGACAATACCAATAATATTCAGAAAATATTTTATTATTAATAAATATTACAATAAATTCCTATAATATATACAAAATTCTTCTACATATAAAAAAAATTATTAATGATGAGCTCAAAGTACCAAGAATGCTAGCAGCGTCTGAATGGCTAGGCTGATCCTCTGAACATAATATTCTTTATTCAGAGGGTCACCCGACACCAATAGGAGCCGTGCGCCTATTTTTACGCGAGAACGCAACAACATCCCTGGACTCATCGTCTCCACTGCGAAAAAAATCATATTTGTCCATTATGCCCTTACATTTAGAGCGTTTCAAACGCTCGGGCGACTCTGCACCGGCACCAGCTACTCTGTGGCAGGCAACAACACGGGAAGCACAAAGTGTGTCAACACAGGTAGCGTCCCAGACTAAAGCTCGACCACGTGTGTACGCGATTATGGACTTCCCATCCGGATGTCGACCATCTGAGCTGATGCAATTTGGTTCAGATAAACATGGGATATTCTCTAAATAAAGTGATCGAGATATTCAGAATAGATATTTATCAAATTACTTTCTGAACACGTCAACAGTCGAACCTAGGTCCTTTGATGGCATTGTAAATTCGATATTATAATTTAATAATTTAAACATTGCTTTAAAAAGACTCAATAACAAACTCTTTTCATACAAGAACAGTGCATGCACCGTTCTTATAGTGGAAGTTTTCATATGCGTAATGTACATATCTGATGTATCTATCAAAAAGAACTTTACAAAAAAAGTTATTATTGAAACTACTAATCTAATCCTGGGAAAACGCAACAACATCTTTCCAGTAGCGAAATATTTATTTCTTATATTTTAGTCATACATAATAAACACAAAGCCAAGTAAACACAATGGGCAAATACGAGATGGTTTTCTAAGAAAAAAATATTATGTTTCAAAGTGGACACTAAAGCTACATAACGCGTTCGAAAAAAAAAGCTTTCATTTTCGCCGTTTTCTCGCCATTGTGTTACAGAGTTTATTCAATTCGTACTTAACGTGTGTCAGACAGGCGACAAATAGCATTGATTATGAGGAACTTTGTTTACTTATTACAGCTTTTAAATTCGTATTTAAAAACAACTTTATTACTATTAGCTATCATCTCAGATAGTAAGTAACACTGAAGCTTCAAATGTGTGTATAAAGAGTCACTTGTAAAAAATACTTCAATCGGGCTTTTTTGTAACTTAAAATCGTTTTTCTACTATTTCACGACACAAAATGGCATTGCAAACTTTATTTATACGTCAGCGAGCTCGTTAGCTCTACACGCGGTCAGCAAAGTTTTTGATGTATAATTAAGGTAATAATTGAGTAAAGGAGAACCATAGTGATCCAAGTGACATCACAGTGCGAACTGTCACTTGGAACAGTATGGCAATAGGCATTCCTGCAAGTAACAAGCGAATTACCTTGGGATATTAAGAGAAAAGGATGTTATTTTGGGACTTAGATCAGTGTGGCATTAGAGATTTTTTATGCATTTTTTTAATGTCTAAAATTTAATTTCGGCAAAAAATACACTTGGATCACTATGGTACTCCCTTACACAATTTTGGCTATAGTTTGACCGAAACCGCTATACCGCGCCTTAGGTATTCGCGCGACGCGGAGGATGGCAGATCTGCTTTGTCAGTCCGTCGAGGAGCTGCCTTCCCTCCTCGCCGCGCAAGTACCGAAGGCGCGGTACAGCGGTTTCGGGCAAACTATACCTGGCTATATTTCAATTGCAGGTGTAAGCCCACAGTGTGTAGTGGAACAACGCCTTAATATTAACGTCAGAGGTTAGACAAGTAGCCTTACTTGTAAGAGTAAATCTAAATTTTACTTGCAGACAAAATGCAAAATTTAGCTATAGTTCGCCCTTGATTGTATAATGGCTTGATGAATCGCAAAACAATGTCAACAAAAGTGACCAACTAACTTCTACATACTTGTGTGTGACTCTACCGACTACATACGTTACGCAATATATGTACAAACCGTCTCTGGGTGTGTGAATTATAACCGAACTGTAGGTGATATTTTTATCTACGTTTTTTAGATAAATCTCTCTATCCAGACATTGTATAAAGAATTCGTCAGTCATCGCCGATGTTAGAATATGAAATTGGTTTAAAGCGGTAGGCTTCGCATACAAAAAAGAGGTTTCGGTCCGTGTCTAATTCTCGCTGTATTTCTGTATCAATATTTATAGAAAAAATATACGTAATTGTAGAAATACTGTCACAGGGCGGTATATTTTTTTTTTAATATCTATAGTTGTTTTAAAATAAATTCCTGAAAGTCATAATTTCCGTCGGTTCTTTGTTTTTGAAAATATTAAACCGTAAATTCGATATTAGGGCAAATTTAAAAAAAAAAAACGTACCGCTATAGGGACATCCTTCTTTAATGACCCTGCAAATTTTGGTTGCGATTCATACACATTTCAGTGGTGAAAACAGTTACGGCCCGCAAGCTGTTTCGAAGGGTATTTTATAGGCATTATTGGGAATTTGCTTTTGTCATCACTATCACTCAGGAATAGGTCCGGGCAAAGGGATTGAAACGGAGATAGCGATTCCAATTCGAGGCCATGGTGAGAAAGCCTATCCCCTTAAGAGCGATATTTTGAACTTAAACTTTGAATTAATGGACATATAGCCTCAGAAGTATATTTATAGTGACCATATACTTAAAAATTCGAAAGTTTAAGTAATAATTTTGAGCTCAAGTTTGATCGGATATTATTATAGAGTACCTATAATGTACATATTGATTTCCTAAGTAACACCGTGCGTGTAAAGATGGTTTAGACTCACATTATTTTTTAGGGATTCGTACCCAATGGGTACCAACGTGTATCGTGATAGCCCAGAGCGCTAGCCCAGAGCGCAACGAACCTGTCTCAAATTTATAAGACCCCATAGGGCCATGGTTCGAATCCGGGCGTGTACCAATGAGTTTTTCTGACTTAAGTACACAATATCACTGACACCGTGCTTCGGAGGGCACGTTAAGCAGTCGGTCCCGGACGCTGTCAATAGATGGCGGTCGTTACAGTTCCCAACCCGCAGTGGAGCAGCGTGGTGGACTTAGGCTCCAAGCCCCCCTCCGCACCCTGGGGGAGGCCTAAGCCCTTGCAGTGGGGTAAAAAATGGGCTGATGATGATGATGGGTACCAACGGGAACTCTATAACTGAGGCTCCGCTGTCCGTCCGTCCGTCTATCAAAGAAGGTATCGTCTAAACCGTAATAGGTACACAACCGAAATTTTTAGAGTATGTACGAGTATCATTATGGCGGCTATAACAACAAATACTAAAAATTTAATAAAGTTAAAAATTACGGAGGGTTCCCATACAAGAAACGTGTTTTACTTTCAACATTTTTGGTGATGGTTGTGAGATTATTGTTTACACTTGAAATTTTCATGAAGTATGTACTACTATGGACGATGTAACAACAAACAATAAAAATTAAAAAAAAGAAAGGGAGCTCCATACAAGTAACGTGTTTTTTTTTTACTTTGTACGGTGGTACGGAACCTTTCGTGTGCGAGTCCGACTCGCAACTGGCCGGTTTTTTAAATCAAACAACATATCGCTGCAAAGCGTCGAAATTATTGCTACTTGAACCGAGCGGGCTTCTCTCACGGCGCGGGCGGGTCGCAAACAGCAATGGTAGATTAGCAAGGTCGGGCGTCTTTATAGGGAGTTACTTAATGGCTTTATTTACGGAGAAGCATACGCATTCGGGAGGAAACGGGGGTGGTGGGACGGACAACAGTTGTTTACAACACAACAAAACAATAACATTATTCAATAAAGTTAATTACACTGACGACATCGAGAGATTCTAATTTTAGCTATTACATTTCGACTATAAAAATAATGAAGAGCCAAACGAGTGACGGGTAGCATACGTTTTTCTTTCCTACTTTTCTGTGTATCCTACATAGATATTTCAGCGAAGTATTTTAGCGAAAATATCATGCAACCGGTCGATTATCGAAACAATTATCTAAATTATGAAAAAAAAAAGTTCGACTTGGCACGCGATTCTATAACCGCAACGAAATATAATAAACAATTTGGAAAAATAAACTTTCAAAACGAAGTTTCGTTTGCTCGCGGCAATGTCTCGAAATATACGGTAATATTTCACTTATCTCTTACTATCAATACCATACCGTAAGCCATAAGCCCATCAATGCCCCACTGCAGAGTCTTAGGCCTCCCCTCGAGATGAGGGGGTTTGAAGCTTAATTCACCACGCTGTTCCAGTACGGGTTGGTGGATTTTAACGACTGCCATCTGATGACGGGAACCGGACAGACGACGGCTTAACGTGCTATCCGAGGCATAGGCATGATAGTTAGGCACATAGTTAGAAAAACTCATTATTACTTCTTCACTTCACTTCATCAGCCTATTTTTACCCCGCTGCAAGGTCTTAGGCCTCCCCGGGTTGAGGAGGTCTTGGAGCTTAAATCCACAACGCTGCTCCACTGCGGGTTGGAGATTGTAACGACCGCCATCTATTGACAGCGTCCGAGACTGCCTGCTTAACGTGCTCTCCGAGGCACGGAGTCAGTGATAGTTATTTACTTAAGTCAGAAAAACTCATTGGTACACGCCCGGATTCGAACCATGCCCTATAGCCTTATAAATTTGAGACAGGTTCGTTCGTTGCGCTTTGGGCTATCACGACTCACATCATATTAGTACTTGCCTGGTGGCAAATATTCTTTTTTTTTTATAATACATATTTCAAAACATCAACCGGTGTATATTTTGCTACGGCGTATATTTTTTTGACCACACTTTCGTTGTCACAACGCGTTATCTTTACGAACGTCGATAATTATATCTAGGAAAATGGAACAAATATTGCTTGCACATTCTTTACACATCGAAACCGGAGGTTTTGAAAACCTATGCAAATCGTAATTGTAATAGCGGCCACCACAACTTCACCCAGTTCTTGAGAGACGCGAGAAACTTGAGCTTATAGATACGTCTCTTTGACTATACGTATAACGTCTGGATGAAGCCTCGGATAGAATGTTAACAAAAAGACAGGCCAACTTTTACATTTGTTTGTGACTCAACAGACCAATACTCTCGCTACGCCATATTGACCATGTACAAACCGTATCTGTGTGTGTGAATTATAACCTTATAATTATGTGATATTTTATCTACGTTTTTCAACGCCGAATCTCTATCCAGACATTTTATGATCAAAGGTACGTCTATACTCTCTAGATAAATTGACCTTTAATACGCTACTTAAATAAAAGTTATTAATAGAATGTACTATAGTAATCATCATCATCATCAGCCCATTTTTACCCCACTACAGGGGCTTGGGCCTCATCCAGGGTGAGGAGGGGGGCTTGGAGCTTAAGTTCACCATGCTGCTCCCCTGCGGGTTGGGAACTGTAACGACCGCCATCTATTGACAGCGTAATGTACTATAGTAGAAGTCTTAACGATCAACTATCTCAATCGTTTGAAACGTTACGTTATCGCTGGAGATTACTGTTAAGTTAGTAACAAATGATTAACAAAAGGTTAAGACAAACCACTCTACGTATTTACGAGTGATTATTCTATACATTTCTATAACCTCGTTGCTAGTGACTTAATAAATATTCCGTATTTAGTATTCAAATACATAATCACGTAATATGCAGACCCTATTTGTAGGGAACCGAAAGAGGGTGAGGCAAGGGAGGGCGCGTCCGGTAGATCGATAGGCGGCGGTAAACAGCGGCGGTCGCCATGGCAACGCGGCACATCCCGACCACGTTTCCGCCAACCGACGCGACTCCACGCCAAGCAACAGATCACATCTAAATATTTTAATCAGCGGCCTAAGCAATGTAGTGCGTACGACTACAGCATTAACTTAAAACGCAAGATGTGAGATTTCCATATACTGCCTTCACTCTTGTATTAGAAGTATTGCAATACTTGTGTTTACAATATTTTGCGATATATTTTGTCACGATTTGGCTAATCTATGATTTGAGTTCAAAATAATTTAATTAAGAGTTCACAAACTCTATTATAGTTAATACAAAAAAAAAGTATATTATTTGCATATTCGTGCATACACGAGAAACATTGGATATGTTTTATAATTTCTATACATTTTTTTTTATTTATATGTATTATCTACAAAATTCATATTTACCTTTCATGTCGGTATTTAATTGAAGTTGTCATATTCGCGCATTTCCTTGACATTTAAACGTGTCATGCGTACTTTGCATTTCTGTTATTTTACATGACGCGCTTCCGTTGTTTGTTTTCAGAATGTAGTCTCTATTTAAACATTTTCAACGTAAAAAAATACATTTTAACAAAATATTAAATTATTTTATAAATTTCTAAATAACTTTACGGATAATAATTATATTATATCTAGGACAGCCCATTCCACATAGCGCCATCTAGTCCCAAAGTAAGCATTTTATGCTTGTATATGGGGTACTAGAAAACGGATATACATACTTAAATATTCTTTTTTTTTATAATATATATTTATATAGATATTTTTACACCCAGACACGGAACAAGTAGACATGTTTATGCACACAAATATTTTTTCCGGGCGGAAAGCGAACCAGCGACCCTCGGCTCCACAGTTAGGGTCTCTAACCACTTCGCCAACCGGTCAGTGAAATGAGTGCAAAAGACCATATTCAATTTAATTAGTTTAAGATTAAACAAAGTTGACAATAATAAATATAAAAAAAACCGGTTAAGTGCGAACTAGACACGGGTTCTAAGGGTCCCGTACTGTCATACGAGTTTTAAAGTATTTATTGTTACTCAAGGCCAAAACGCATGTCAAATAAAAACACACCGAAAAAAAAAGTTGCTTGTGTGAGGGAGGACACCCTTCAATTTTTAACTTTATTTTAATTTTATTATTTCTTCTTATAACGGTTAATATCTGCTATACACTCCGTGAAATTTTCATTTGTCTATTTATTACGGTTCAAAAGCAGCAGCACTATGACAAACGGACAGCGGAGTCTTAGTAATAGGATTCCTTTGGTAGATAATAGCTATTCATCATCAGCCCATTTTACCTCACTGCAGGGGCTTAGGCCTCCCCCAGCGTGAGGAGGGGGTTTGGAGCTTAAATCCACCACGCTACTCCACTGCGGGTTGGGGATTGTAACGACCGCCATCTATCGACAGCGTCCGGGACCGACTGCTTAACGTGCTCTCCGAGGCACGGAGTCAGTGCTAATTGATGTACTTAAGTCAGAAAAACTCATTTGTACACGCCCGGATTCGAACCATGGCCCTATGGCCTTATAAATTTGAGACAGGTTCGTTGCGCTCTGGGTTATCACGACACTGAATAGCTATTGTCAAAACAAAAATTATTTGATTCTGTGTACTCATACATACATTACAAAAAAAATGAACATGAAATTAAATTAAACATACTCAAATTTACAGCTAAGTAAAATAATCTTAAAAAAAAACTTACAATTTGTTTCAATGAAGAACTAGAATGCAGACTTACCTGAAAATGAAAACGTTAAAAAATATTAGGTAACTTCTGTGATTCAATGAAGATACTAAAATTAAAAAATAAAGGTCTTGATGTAGTAACATATTTAATTTTGCACAACTATTTACTCAACGGTGAATTCCGTTATTGTCCTAACAAAAAATCGCCGAATTTCCTTTCGTTTTTCCTCCTTAAACGTATTTGTTTTCAAGGAATCGGAAAAACACATTGCCCGTTTTTGGCTTACGTTTTTCCTAAATAAGATTTATTTCCACGGTCTTTTTTTGAACACGAGAAAACGAAACGAAATCCCGCGTAATTCTTATTAAACGCTACATAATTTATTTCAAATTGCAATTTATTTACGAGGAATAGCATTAATTAAATATCTGTACGCACAACCATGTTGTTCATGTCTTTCATTTTTATAGATTTACTTTCGTTGTGTCTGTTAATGCAAGCGTACAGTGAATATAGTGTTTGTGACACTATCGTCACATAATAGCTTCTTAGTCTATGGTGATAATGTGGTCACAGAAACCATAAATGTTGTAAACAGCTTTTGAGCTTTTCTATAAGTAATTGGCCATTGACACATGTGAAATCTGAATTGTATTTTTGTACTGCAACGGTGTACCTATTTATTTATTCGACGATTATGTCGACGACCGCTTAGCCTAGTGGGCAGCGACCCTGCCTGCGAAGATAGAGGTCCCGGGTTCGAATCCCAGGTCGGGTCAGTATTTATATGATAAATATGAATACTGGCACCTGGTCTTGGTTGTATACGTATGTGGTGTGTTCGCTTGGTACCCAAAATACAAGCTAATGCTTACTTTAGGACCTAGACGTTGTTGTGATTGTGTGTGTTATTATTATTGAAGAGCCAAATAAATAAATAAACAACGTATGGGAAAATTACGTTTCACAACCTAAAAACTTCGAACGTGTACCTAATAATTTTTGTATCTGAAACCGTAAACAAACAAATGTTATTACTAATAAAAAGTTATAATAAACTATGTTTACTGTATACATAACTTACTTTAAACAAGTCACTCGCTAAGCAGTCTATAACGTTCAAAACAAATAATAAACATTACACAGTTTAGTTTCGTATTTTATTACTAGTTTAAAGCGATACTTAACCGCTAAGATGAGTTCAGGCCCGACTTGATACATAAAACTGACGTTACAGTACTTTTATTGGGTGCCTGCATATCACCCAATAGTGGGTTCGTTGTGCAATAGGATCAAGTGGTCGTACGCATCAATCAAACTCACACGCGAGAGATGTCGACAGATTTTTATATATGTGCGCCCGTATTTAAAGCCATAGATATAAATAACAGCTGTGCTTTTCTTATATTTTGTTCATCATCATCAGCCCATTTTTACCCCACTGCAGGGGCTTAGGCCTCCCCCAGGGTGAGAAGGGGAACTTAAGTCCACCACGCTGCTCCTGACGGGAACCGGACAGACGACGGCTTAACCTGCTATCCGAGGCATAGGCAGTGATAGTTATGCACATAGTTAGAAAAACTCATTAGTACTTCTTCACTTCACTTCATCAGCCAATTTTTACCCCACTGCAAAGGCTTAGGCCTCCCCGGGTTGAGGAGGGCTTGGAGCTTAAATCCACTTCGCTGTTCCACTGCGGGTTGGAGATTGTAACGACCGCCATCTATTGACAGCGTCCGGGACCGACTGCTTAACGTGCCCTCCGAAGCACAGTGTCAGTGATATTGTGTACTTAAGTCAGAAAAACTCATTGGTACACGCCCGGATTCGAACCATGGCCCTATGGGGCCTTATAAATTTGAGACAGGTTCGTTGCGCTCTGTTAATGTTAATGTTGTTATCCTAAAATATTTTACGTCTATACTATGTTTATATTGCATAGTTGCAAATATTGGGGTTTAACGATTAATTTATTTTAATTATAACTTTGATAATTTTTTGTTTTCAAATAATACAGTGCTTTTATCGTTATAGAATACCAGCTTCAGTTTTTGCAAACAAACAAACGTGTTTTTAGATATATATCGCTTTTAATTTTTATCACCGAAAATCGTAACAATTAATAGCTGCGCCTAAAAAGAAACAAAAAAAATATAATTAAAAATTTCACGACTTCAATTACAGTTTTAAGGATTTTATTTGATTTATTAAAATATTTGTAATAAACGAAAATATAATCGAGTTATATTTTGACAACCTATTACTGGTTGGCAAAATATATTTTCAAAATTTTCTTATCACGTATGATTTTCGTATAATCATGGGTTCATGTAAGATGAAATGAAAGCCGTCACCGCTTATCATTAAAACTTCAAGAATCTGATTACTGATAACGTTCTTAGGATAATACACCTTTGATCTCCTTTCAGGGTTCCGTACCTTAAAAGGAAAAAGAGACCGTCCGCCAGTATGTTTATATATCGACATTTTATCAGGAATACGTGGAGGTATGAAGTTGAAATTAATATCAGATCCTTAGATCTACCGTCTCTTGGAACTGTAAAAAAACCAAGTTTTAAAGTCAACACAATCAAAAAACACGGATATTTATGCAACATATTTTAATAGTTGCAAATAAATCAAAACCTACAAGATAAACATGTAGGAATACGTCCTGTTGATCTAGGATTATGAATTTGACAAGAAGCAAGATCTCACAGCACAAGTAAAGGAAAAAAATCGAAAATCGTTAATTTGTTGTTATAGTACATTATTATTTTGCGATAATTATATTATATAACAAATCAGAGGCACCATCAGAGCGGAAGTCCGACTCGCTCTTGACTGGTTTTTTATTTTGTGAAATATATTAAAAAATGGGAATTCGCCATTTATTATAAGCACATATATCCATAAAATGTTTCATCGAAGAATACTGCAATGGCGTTAGCAGTTCGAAGTTCAAACCTCGCGTGTCGCTACAAATTTCACAAATTGGACTTTGGTAAACACATTCATCCAATCCCAATTTTTTCTTAGAATAATTAATTGCAATAAAATAATAAATACAATAAATAATTACATTATTTTATAACGCACTTAACTGAAATTAATATAGTACCAAGTTCCTATTAATATGTATGGTAAAGAAAGGTAAAATCAATCAATTATATATTCGTCGTGACCGATTTTATATGAATGAATTTGATTGATGTGCTGCAGAAGATTGGGTGAAATATGGGCGATATTAGTATTCTATGGAATCTTACATATGAAAGGGGATTACGAAATTCGAAATAATACTTGATGCTGTGAATTAAAATTTTGTAAATAATTTCTTAATCATGTACTAAAAAATTTTTTAATCATATACTGAATAACATTTTAACACTGACTGACTGACTGACTGACAAATAATGCACTGCTTTAACCGGTGGGTAATAGAAGCATGAAATTTTGCGCAGGATTTCCTTATTAATGTAATTAAGTACTAATGCTGTTTGAAAAATCATCCCCTATGGGAGTCAAATATTTAATCCATAAATTAAATTTTGTTCGAGCATCACGCAAAAACTACTCTTTCGACCGATTTTGAAGAAACTTTTCGTATTTAAAAGTTTATAATTAGACTTTAAAAGCTGGAATATATACTATAAAAATACACCACTAGGGAGTGCTGCAGAGGTATGTTTATTTGAAATGGCATGGCCGATTTAAATTGTATAATGATAATTAAAACATTAAATTAAGGAAGTTATCACAAATTAAAATCTAACGTCATTCGCGCATATCATTTTTACTGTTATCATTTTATTCATTAATAGCGACCGCCCGCAGCTTCGCTTGCGTAGACTACAAATTTCTGTTATAGGTACTATTAACGTTCGAGATGGTTTATACGTACTTTTTGCTGGAACCAATTTTGGTCACACCCATTCAAACTATCAATCTTCATTCCCCTCCCACCCTTTAAAAAACCGATACAATTTTTCATCTCCCGTTTCCCACTCTTAAAGTGTGGAAATCTAAAAACCCTGAAACACGTCATTATTTAAGTCCCTCCATTCCCATCCTTAAGTTTGAAATTTCTAAAAAAGCCTTTCTTAACTTAATGCTCACGTTATAAAATAAACTTATGTTCCAAATTTAAGCTTCCTAGACTTAGTACTTTCGGCTGTACGTTGCTAGATCAGTGAGGACAAACGACAGACAGATAGACAGACAGACAAACACAAAAAGTAGCTTATGACACTATTGACAACCTTCTTTCACGTCTGCAAAGTTTCATTAAAATCTGTTCAGCCGTATTGGAAATTAGCTCGAATAGATAAAATTGAATTGAATAGACACATAGACGTAAAGACAAACAGACGGACAAAAAATAGCTAATGTCAAATATCTTGACAACCTTCTTTCCCGTCTGCAAAGTTTCTTTAAAATCTGTTTAGCCGTTTTGGAGATTAGCTCTAGAGATTAAATAGAAGCAACATTTGTTAGTTTTAACGACCTTTTTTTCATATTCACTGCTGTTTCATTAATATCGGTTTAGACATATGGATGTACTGACAGACATACAAAAAGTTCTGTATGTCACATATGGAAAGGGTGTAGATTTGCTCGAATAGACAGACAGTTCGTTTTCTTGTATATAGCCTATAACTCTCCGCTAGAATCAGGCTATCAAAGGCAAAAAGAATTTTTTTAAATCCGACTGGTAGTTTCAGAAATTAACACATTCAAACAAACAAACAAACAAACAAACAAACAAACGGACGAACGAACGAACCAACCAACCAACAAACAAACAAACAAACAAACAATCAATCAATCAATAAAGCAATCAATCAATAAAGCAATCAATCACGCAATCAATCAAACAATCAATCAATCACGCAATCAATCAATCAATCTATGTATCAAACAAACAAACAAACTCTTCAGCTTTATAATATCTATTTCTATTATATAGATTAATAGATTATGAGATAAGAAAATAAGATATTACTAAAAACCGTATCAAAGTCTATTGGTTTGGAAGTAAAAAGTTAACGAACAGAGGCAGACAGCGAATTTATTTTCTCCCGCTATAGTTTTTAAATTTCAATAAAAACTCTTAGATATTAATTTAAATTGTATGATGTAAAGGGCAATTATAATATGCATGAAATGCTTAAGACAACTAACGTATTTTATTTGATAAGGATTAATATCACGTTTAAAAAACATCTTCGCAAATAGTACATTATGTTGAACAAATTTGATTATCATAAAAAAGGTTATAGTAAGTTAACCTTAAAAGATACACATATGCTGTCACGGACTTTTAGTTAGAACTTTTAAAGGGAAACAATTCCGTAGTACATTATTATTAGTTAACATCAACCGTTTACGCAGCGCGCGCGACGAAAGCACTCAAAAGGAATAATTTTTCCCGTTTTTGCAACATTTTTCTTTGATGCTCCACTCCTATTGGTCGTAGCGTAATATAGTATAGCCTATAGCCTTCCTCGATAAATGGACTATCCAACAAAAAAATAATTTTTCATTTCGAACCAGTAGTTCCTGAGATTTGCGCGTTCAAACAAACAAACAAACAAACAAACAAACTCTTCAGCTTTATAATATTAGTATAGATGTCTAGGGTTCTGTACCCAGGGATACAAATGTGATCTTATTGTTAAGCCTACGTCGTGTGTCCGTCCGTTCGTTCTGACTTTTAAAAGGACTCTATCTTTTAAACTGTAATAGGTGACCGTTGAACGTTTCACAGAATACGAGTATAACGTATATGAGTAATGGCGGATATCCTAACAAATGATATTTAAAAAAATTTAAAGTATTTGCTTCATCAGCCCATTTTTGTACCCCACTGCAGGGGCTTTGGCCTCCCCCAGGGTGAGGAGGGGGGGTTGGAGCTTAAATCCACCACGCTGCTCCACTGCAGATTGGGGACTGTAACGACCGCCATCTATTGACAGCGTCCGGGACCGACTGCTTAACTTGCCCTCCGAAGCACGGAGTCAGTGATAGTTGTGTACTTAAGTCAGAAAACTCATTGGTACACGCCCGGATTCGAAGCATTTGAGCAAATTTGAGACAGGTCCGTTGCGCTTTGGGCTATTACGACATTTGCTATCGACGACACGATCACGACAAAGTATTTGCTACCGATTCGGAAATACTAAAAGGAGAAATACTACCGTCAATGTGACTGTGCCGGTGGTTCGGAAATACTAGAAAGAGAAATGCTATGAAAATATATTTTCCGATAGCGAAGTTCAACACTCTCTACTCGGAGTTCCAATCAAACTTCTAATATAGTTAATACCAATAAAGACTGATGGTTGTCAACATACAGGCGGTAATCTCCCCTAGTTTGTCATTCAAAGCGCCTTCGTCGTCTCGGTGGGTAATTGGATAAAATCGTTTCTGTTTACTACAAATCGGCGATCGAAATGCTGCGGTTGCGTCCTCGTGAATACAATAGGAACTAGATTAACTGTATATTTTAAATGTACTAAAGATGACTCAAATAATTGTGTAAACAAAACTTTCGAAAATGAACAATGACAGTCTCCGCCACCTTGTTTATGACGATCTGATTCGCTGGGGTTCGAATCTTGCATTGATATATTATTATATTAAAAAGTAAGTTCAGAAATTTTATTATGTTATCGTGTGTTTTAGCTTTAATTATTTCAAGTATTCTCCAGCATGGCTAACATGCACACCACTGTCCACGCATTATGTCGTGCTGAGATGAGATAGCTGTATACATACATACATATACTCACGCCTGTTTTCCATTGGGGTAGGCAGAGACTATAGATTTCCACTTAGTGCGATCCTGGCACACTTATTTCGCTTCATCGACAGTCATCACTCTTCTCATACACGCTCTCCGGATACTTCGGGTACTCTGGACTTGACCCTTTTCTAGTAGGTCCCCAATCTGGTTCCTGTACGTTCGTCTAGGGCGACCCATTCCGACCCTCCGCACAGATAGCTGTATATATTACATTACATTACACTTACATTACATTACAGAGCTATGTTGTTTCGGCACGTGATAACACGTTGACAGCGATGTGCATATTAGACCTACTGTACGTACAGTGATTGTTGCACATGAGATTTTAATCGAATGAATATAAATTATTATATATTAATTTATTAATATAAATATTAAAGGATGTTTGTTCTATCAACGGTTTACGTCTTTCATCATGCTTCCCAAATCTGTGTTCGCGACAATGAGAATCGTCAAGTAATCAAGCGATATCGAACGTGAACCTGAATGCGAAAAGCTAATTAAGCCAGCGTTAAAAAAGCTGCGTTTCAATCGCTAAGCTATGGCGATTCACATTCCGTAGGCAATACACGCAGGATGTTTAATTTAGGAGATATGCTAAGCAGCCCGCTTACAATTTCCACCATGGATGAATGTTGTGTTGGTATAATTAGATCAGTGTTTCCATGTCCTTATAATATAAGAAAGCAATTTATTGCGCTGCTAATCTTGACACCAAAATGTACTTTAGAATGTTAATAAATTCAAGTACGAATGCAGTAAGAAGACATTAGATTAAGAAGAGAAAATCGCGTGGAATTTCAAAAGAAAACTTTATACTATCAATATAAGAATACGTAAAGGCTTAGGCGAGTATCTTTTATATCTTTTTCTTTTTTAAATATCTTTTTCTCGTATACATTATGAAATTTATAGATTGACAGTGATGCAAAATCAAACTAATAAAATCAAATAGTGAGCCTGGTTATTGCGGAACCTGTCGAATTTGGAAATAATTTTTTTTTAATCTTAAGCAACATGCCCGAATTTCAACCAGGTGTTCGAACGAAAATCAAAAGAGCAAAACTAAATGAATTTGAAATTATCGACAAAAAAGAAACGCGATCGTCACTTAAAATTGAAAGAGTGTGGCAGCGGGAGCGAAAGTGTCATATAAGAAAATTAAAAATAAGTTGATGTGAAGCCAGGGTGAAAGTCTAGTTTTAGAATAAAAATTAAAGTTTCAACGGTGGGCCATCTGCGGTCTACCTTTCGCAGGTTTTAATTAAGTTTTTGACACAGTCCTTCCATTAGGAACCCACAGGCCACATTTAACGCATACAGCACATCCATCTCTTGAGTTAGGTTATCTTTAACGAAAGCCATCCACTCTGAGCTATCTAGAAAATGTTTCACGACATAAAGTTAGATTCTGAGTACTAACCGACAGAAAGCATAGATGTACATAAACAGATATTTCGCGAAACCGTGGATTATTTATTATTTAATTATTAGATTATTTATATACTAACTAATTTATTTATTTACTAATTAAAATACATATTCATCACAACAATGAACAGTTTCCTTCAAACATTTTTTTCGTTACGCGAGAGTCTGGTGCCTGGACAAGGAAGACGCTTGCCTTCCTGTTCCTTCCTGTTTTCCAGCCTACACGATCCCGCAATCACTGGTAAAAACAAAATACATCAAGGCAGCAGGTAGTGTGAGGGCAGACGTCATTCTAAATATTTAGATTTCTTTTACATATTATTGCGTCCAAATGTTTTCCATGACTCGAAGCTATTAGGCATACACTGCAAGTTTTATAGAAACTGATCCGAAAGTTTATAAAGTTGTTAGCAAACAAATTGTAATTTACTCCTTTACTGTGCTTCCGATACGTGATTTGCGAAAACACGAAATTCTGTCAGATGTCCTAAGGGAGAAACCTCGGTGGCAACTATCTAACAAGTGTGATTTCCGGTCGCTATGTCGCGCGGCGTCAGCGCCTTTGTGTTAAAACGCCGTTTGCAAACCGACGCGATGTAACGCCACGAGTCGCGATATTTTGGCGGTAGCGGTATTGTCGCGTTTCGCTCTGACTTGGAGTGAGTTCTTATAACATAACGGCATCGCTCAACATCGCTTTGAAATCCCGGTACGCGACGTCGCATCGATGTTCAAAAGGCGTAAAAGCGAAATTGCTTCCCTCGCATTAATTTAGCATAATTTTCTACTTTGAAATTCGCAGTCAGTTTACGAGTTTTACAATATATTTTTTTCTTTATACCGCCATCTTTATGACGTCACAATTTATATCCCCAGTCTGAGCGCTTGTCATCTCATATATTTGTGTTCAGAAGGTGACACTGAGCGCATTAACACCAGACGACATAATATTCAAAATGATTAATGCTAAAATTTGAAATTTCGCTGACCATTTAAGTATATATATCAGTTGTCTGGCTTTGTTGTTTGAAATGTATTTGCGCCGACATTTTGTGTGTCCGGAGCCTTCGAGGGTGTTCACTCGAGTTTTGCCTAATGCCTCTTAGAGGTACTTCTCGAGAGAGGCTTCTTAATGCGACCTTTGTTTTCAATCTTCAAATAAAACATTTTTAAAATAAAATACGCTGTTATTTTTATAAAAGTTTCAACTTATATTTCAGCACTTAGATTTGGAGAAAACGTTTTCAACTTTACTTAAAGTGTTTCTGGTCATCATTTTTAGAGTTCCGTAGCCAAATGGTAAAGAACGGAACCCTTACAGTTTCGTCATCTCCGTCTGTTTGTCCGTCCGTCTGTCACATCCATGTCACTTGGAAACTAATAATAATCTCGGACATGCCACACAGCGCCATCTAGCCCCAAACTAAGCAAAGCTTGTATCATGAGTACCAGACAACTGATATGCATACATAAATATTCTATTCTATATTAATTAACTATTCGCATTGTATAGATGAAATTTAAAGGGTAGGTGCAATATACGTAACTGAAAGACAAATAAAAAGTATTAAAATGACGACTATTCAAAATGTCCACAGCAGGTAACCCGTAAAGTCCACAGTATCACAATGTTCGCGTGTTCGTCCGTGTTATAAGGTCCACAGTTGCAATAGAAAATTATCTGTTACACAGTGCCAAGATGGACAAATACAGCCTCGACAGTCATTCAAAACGTAAAATAATTTAACTTGGTTCTATTAAAGTATTTATTTTTAGAAACAATTAAGGTGGCTCAGGCTGGCAGTTTATGACAGCCACATCTTTTATTCACTTCTCTAATCCTACTTCTCCATCTCACAACTAGACGTCACTCATTTCGGATCTTGGTTACTCTTGAATCCCATTGGGAATCCTAGACTAAGCTATACAGAAGCCTAGATTGTTCTATCGAAAAATCCTTCATTTGTTGAACAAACACTACGTTTGATGTTTGAACGTTTGACGAACATTATGTTGTTACGGGCCGGACATACAAAAAACGGTCCTGTACAATGATATTGAGAGGTAACGATACGCCCCACTGAATATTTTACATAAAACTTTTTCATACAAGCAAAAATTGCGCCATCTGCCATAAACAGTTCAAACTAATACTATATAACCAATATAACCTTGTAAAAAGCGCCATCTTATGGACTTCGTCAGTTAAATTATCGGTTTAGTCGGTGGTTTAGAAATATGTTTATTTCATTATTCAACCAATTAAACATGCAACAAACATAATGTCTTAGCCTCGTTGACCAGTGGTGGATAATATAATATATAGTTTTAATTTAAACGCGTTATTTAAACCCAACGGATTTAGCATATTATATTAGTTACCTCTTCGTGCTATTAAATAACGCCACGCGATCCCGCAGTCCCGTCTTATCAATAGAGCAATACGTTTAGCACAACGAAACACGTCCCACAACGAGCACCAACGAGCACGATCGCGCGCTGAGTGCTGACTGACTTCAGACTTGACTAGCGCTAACGCCGCCAACGAAACACGTTGACCGTTATTGTACAACGCACCGACTCAACGAAACGCGAAACGCTAAGCAGACTAGTCAGTGTAGTCAGTCACGCGCGATCACTAGACTTGCGTAATCTCATTCTGAATGATCTAAATGAATGCATTCACGTAACTGAACAATTTCGATAACTAGTCACTCCAAAACCTAGAAGATCACTCGTCACTCGTCAGTCGTCAGCGTCAGTCGTCACATATCAGTCGTCTATGCTGATGCCACCACTGGCTGGCCGGCCCGCCCGCAAAGAATGATTTACGAGTGAACAAAACAAACATTTATTGCCAATGCAATAGAAGTGATATTACAACGGCCAAGTAGCAACGACTGGGTGTCACCAATTATCCGTCCTAATATCACTTCTATTGCAATAGCCATAAATACGTCTTTCGTTCGTTCGTTGCTAAGCGAGCAAGTGAATAATTAGTAGGTAGACCTTTAGACTTAGACAATGTTTCACCAGTCGATCGGCTGAGTCGATACATTACGCTTGTACGAATTCATGTACCTAACTACGGCTTGCTCGCGCGTGGCGTTAAGTTAAAATAATTAATTGTTTTTGTTAGTTAGTAGAAAGTTCTAATTAATATCGTTTAAATGTTAAGTGTATTAGCGTAATTAATAGATGTTTAGTTTTAAGTTTCGCTATCTGCTACGTGTTTATGAGCAGTTTTATTATTAATATATAAAATAAGTGTAAATGAACCAAATAAATCCAAGAAAGAAACGAAGTCCTGTTTGGGACCATTTTACTCAAATAGATAATCAAAAGGCCGAATGCGGGTTTTGTTTACAACTGATAGTATCAGTCATGGATCCTTAGGTAATTTGCTATTAAAAACAAAGCATTCAATAGTCCCAATTGATTGATTAATAAGCATAATTACCAATTATTGTAAATAGAATTGTTTTTTATGTACGCCAATCTAATCAATGCTATAATATTATTATCTTTAAATTGTTTTTTGTAGCATCGAAACATTTGTCAAAAAATTAGTAACTTTATGTTCATAAAGTTATTATAGATTATAATAAATATAATAATTATAATATATTATATAATAAATAAAAAGTTTTTATAGTTAGGTAGATTGTTAGGAATATAGTTATATACCTACCTAATACCTATATCAGTGATGCGCTAATGCTCTGATATACTATCTAAATTAAATAGGTCCGCCATAAATTAGTATTTATGATGTATGTACTTAACTAAGATAAAGTCATTAGGTAAAATAATAGATATTTTAATAATAGAGATTTTTATTTGTCTAATAGGTTAGGTTAGGTACCTATTTTATTTTTTGTTTAGATATTCTCATAATTACCTTGCTTTGTTTTTAAATAAAAAACTAGTTGTATTATCTTCATAATCAAATCAAACATTCCTTAAAATAAATTTTAAGTAAACTTAAATAGCGCCACCTGCTACGTTATTACTAAACTAAAACAAAATAACACTATATTAATATTCCAACAGATGGCGTAAAAACGTGCGATAAACGTGTCTTTCAGAGCTAAACGGTAAGCGACCAAGACATAATAACGTGAATAGGGAATCAATGACCTTCTGAGTTAAGTGACCAAGTGAATATTATGGGACTAATGATTTGTTAAGGTGAATTAGATCATTGTAATGACTCTGACTAAATGAATCAACTCACATCAGTGAATTCAGACTAAACAAGCCTAGCGATCACGCCTCGTTGTAGGACGTGTTTCGTTTTTTGCGGTAAACGCACCGCGCGCTGCCTCGCTCGTTATGATATAGCATAGCATATAAATAAACATGCTAAAATAATATAGTTTATAGTCTGAAGCATGTTTTTAAAATATAGCTGATTTTTACACCACTGTCGTTGACCCTAAACTGACATTTTAGGGCCAGCGCACTGGAGACATTTTAGTTGCGTCGTCGGCCCGGTCCTTATATACAGGTTGAGGTTTTAATGACCAGCCAAATTTTAACCTTTGATAAAATCCGTTGGCCGTCTTGTTTCCTTTTAGAATCGTTCTATAGAAAAATATTGCGATATGTAATAACCAATAACTCTAGTCACCATTCATGCCCGCGATCCCATTCCGTTTCAAGGCCTCGGGCGCGTACGTTTACTATAGCGTTAAGAGGGCAACCAAACGTTATAAAATAACACTGTAAATAAAATAATTTATTACGAAAATGTAACTCATATTTTGTATTTATGCAATTCTATTCTATTGGTGATACCTAACATCTAGAAAAATTTTGGCTGGTTGCTGAAATCTCACCTTGTATATGTCTATGGTCCTGTATGATTGAGACATAATAATTAACGCAGCATTAACTTCACGGCTTAGGGTCGCCGCGGCCGGCTTAAACTCGAAAATAATTCGATATATGCGAGCTTAAACTGTCCCCAAAGCTTTATTGAAATTAACACTGAACGACCTTATTATGACTTAATTGTAGCCTCACAGGCAGCTAAAATGATATGCTTGTAAGGGTTAACTATTATTTTTTATACATATTTTCGGCGCTATTTGTCACCTTTATTTTTATCGCATTAGCTTATTATTGTATTGGACGCCGTCGTTAGAGACCTTATGTTGATTAGAACGAATTAATGGAAACCGATGTGCTTACAAGTTTTAAGTGACTCGAGTAAATCGCACGCTATTTTTTTACACTTTTCATTCGCAAAAATAATTCACAGTTTGATACTGACTGGACCACTCATTCATTTTCTTTCTCAACCTAAAACCCTGACTTCGTTGCCATCACACACTTAAATCTGACTCTCTCAGTTGTCCAGTGGTTTGGACGTTCTACCGATTTTCAGAGAGCTCCTATGAAACAAAATTTACCTTAGATTGATTTTTACCGAACTTTCTGGAACATTACTAGTGATGACGAAATGTCGATAACTGATGTGCATGTTTATTTTGTTTTTTGCTTTAATTTAACAGCTTAAGATTTCGTGATAGCCGAGTGATAGCGAGCCCGCTTTTTGTTTAGAAGGCCGTTGGTTCGAATCCCAGGGCATGTACCAATGAGTTTTTTCTAACTTATGTACATAACCATCACTGACTTTGTGCCTCAGAGAGCACGTTAAGCTGTTGGTTCCGGTTGCCATCAATAGATGGCAGTCATTAAAATACACCAAGCCGCACTGGAGCAGCATGGTGGATGAAGCTCCGAGCGCCCCCTACCCTATTCTGAGGGGACGTCTAAGCCCCTACAGTGGGACATTAATGAGCTGATGGAATGGAATGGCATAAGAATAATAATAACAGTATATGAATAACAGTACCGATGAACTAATAAAAAATGATCACCTTTATATGCAAAATACTTCGTGACGTCCCCACAGATTACCCACTTGCCACTCCCCTTTAAGGTTTCTTTTCAGCATAATTTTAGTTTCTAATGTTTCAAGCAGAAACTAGTTCTAATATATCCGAATTAGAACACGTTTCGTTTCTAACTGAACATTTATTTACAAATACAACGTTATTTACTCACAAAATAAGGTTAGAAGCGAGGCTTCTGCAAATAGCAATATATTCGGTGTATCTGAACATACATATTCGGTGATACCTAGTTATGAACTACATGACACGTAAATCGTCTTTGCATGTAACTCGGCGAGTGGAATCTGTCGTAAGACGCACACGCAAATGCGAGACAAATAATCTATAACTAGCTGTAGCCCTGGCTCTATTTGCGTGAACGTCCGACTACTATATTATATTTAATAATATGATAACACGTTCAGTAACGTGGACTAAGCAACCAATCGCGAGGGAGCAGACATACGTTGAGGAATATTTATCACGCTTTGTAACCTAAGGACTAGACAGGGAACGATTTCCCCAATCGCTTTCATGACAGTTTGGAAACCTAGAACTACTTAAATAATGTGAATCCTGTAGTTCACGTAGGCGAAGCAACGGACAGCAGCTAGTTAATAATGAATGTTAATGTGGACTATTCAATTAATGAGCAATACAAAACACTACGAGAAATATTTATGATAGATTCTTTATCTTGGCGTGAAGAAAATAGGATTGATAGAATTATTATGGAAGTATACGTGATAATAAAAAAATAAACATTTATGAAATAGTAATAATTTTATTATAATAACGTCTACATCACAAAAACGTCTTGGCCCCAAACTAAGCATTAGCTTGTGTTTTGGGTACCAAGCGAAGACACCACATACATATAACAACCAAGACCCGGTATCCGTATCAATATTCATCATATAAATACTGACCCGACCTGAGATTCGAACCAGGGACCCCCAGCTTCGTAGGCAGGGTCGCTACCCACTATGCTAAGCGGTCGTCAATTAGTTTCCATGTTTCCACGAATTTAATAAAATTAAATATACCCAATAATAGAGAAAATATTTACAGCTGAAATATAATTACAGCTCCCACTGATCTGTAATTAAATGTAATGAATAATATTGCAATATTGTAATATTGTAATAAAATATTCAGCAATAGGAACAGTTGCACAATTGGTAGCGTTTACTTGGATAGCTAACAAAAAAAAACCTGAAATTACTTTCAAACTTCTGAAGGTTAAATTTCCATTTTAACTTAGATGTTCAGATTTTAAAAAATCTATTTTAGATTCTACAATTCATTCTAGATTTTAGAAATATCTAAGGTTTTTGTTTCGTAGTACAAAGTTAAAATGGAACGTATTTTTGGTCCGTTGTTTGTTATTAGGTTAACAAGCAAAAAACATCAAACACATTACGTTGGTACATTACGTTAACGCATACTATATCGAAGGACGTATCGAAATATTTGGTGTGGTAGAAGAAGCACAAAAATAGAATTAACGCTGTGATCAAGTGGAAGTCTTCTGTACTGTTATAGAGTAAATTTTAATCTATTCACTTACAGCTAACTATTCACCTCAGATAATTCGTAAACGCAAGCCAGTAAAAATTTAACAACTACAGATTATAATGATATCCATATACGGGGAGCCTCACGGATTTAAACTTATTATTATTCTTTTTATTATTTGTTGTGGTAGGTGCCATAATAATAATAATACTAGGGCGTCACATTTACGGTTATTTAATCTCAAACTAGGCAAAGCTGTATTTATTGATACCAGACAATTGACAAACCTACTACAAATGTAATTTTTTTTTTTAATTCTTATAATATTATATTACTAAATCAATATTATACAATTACATAATATACACAAATCTGTGAAAATTTCAGTTGGATACCGCCACCAAACAGACGATCGGACAGACAGACATTGTGAGTGTAACATTATAGAGGATATAATTTTGACATAATCAACTATTTTCAGGACCTGATATTCGGTTAGGCCTTACAATTTCTGGGGATTTGTATAATAAATATTCCATTCCACCAACCCGTTTAAGTTCCACTGCAGGGGCTTAAGCTTCCTCCAAGAGCGAGGGGGCTTGGAGCTTAATGCACCACGCTGCTCCAATGTGGGTTGGTGGATTTAACGACTGTCATCTGTTGATGACACCCGGGACCGGTTAACGTCCTTTCCGAAGCACTGAGTCAGTGCTATAGTTACGTACTTAAGTTATAAAAAACTCATTGGTACACGCACGGATTCTTACAACGGCCGCAAGGCCTTCTAAAGTTCGAACAGGTTCGCTGCGCTCGGGCTATCACGACATTATTATTAATAATGTTGTTCCGAAAGTATATTGTATATTAATAATATACCTTCTACTATTTTTAGTGTTTTGTTTTCACGCATTTATTCCCAGTATAGTATCGTCATTTAATTAAAATAAAAACTAAGTACAAAACTTACGTTTCGATATCGTTTCTGCGATATCTAGTTCATGTTAGACCAACGCATGGCTTGCGCGCTCGTTGCGTCTCGTTACAAACTGGAACAATCAAAAATATAATTAATAAAAGAGTCTTGTAGCATTCAACCTATTAAATATCGATTTATTACGCGCCCCACGACAAAAACAAATAAATAAACAAACAAATATAGTATTATGTGTACTACACAAACCTCGGTTGGAAAGACAAAGTTTGCCAACTTAGCTGGCATAAAATTCAATTTTATTTGTGAAATGCTTTATTAGGTACAATTGATATCAAAATCGTTTCAACTTTTTATTATAAAAATAAGCTATATGGTATACTACGACAGGATATCTACCTGTAATCGATATATTTCGGGGCACCCAATATTTATAGAAGTTTACATTTCTTCACACATATCGATCGTCCACTGCTCGTTTCTAAATAATTCGATATTTTTTGTAACTGTACTGTTGACTCTAGCAGCTGCTGCTAGAGCGATTTCATACCAACAGTCAATGCATGGAGCTGCTCCAAACACGACATGAACTGAAGACTGTAAATCGGTCAAGTGCGTGTCGGACAACACGTGTAGGGTTCCGAAGTCAGTATTGCTATATGCACAGAGTCGCTTGAAGCGCATTTTTTTCGGGTGTAGGGGTTTACTGTCGATTATTCCGAAACTAATTTGTTGAAGTTTTTCTTTGAACGTCTCAATCGATACATTATTTTATATTTTTATATGCTTGCGTCTAGAAATACCAAAAAGGAATGATGGCATGGACAAAACGGACAAACAAATGTACGGACCATAATGGTTCCTTTTTTGCTTTTGTCTCCAAAACCGTTAAATACCTGGGTATTGTCTATGACTTTGCTTACGTGATTTTCACAATTCGTATTATCTTGTTTTTAATGTACATAAATATGAACGCATATTTCTTACAATTCATGATAAACTTATTTTTGTACGTCTAATCTATTTTGTAAAAATACACTCTACATAACACTAATTTTTACTATTGCTCAAAAATATTATACTTAATGCCGTAAATACGTTGAACCAAAAGAACAAAATGTTTTTTTTTTGTTCAAATATAACTAGTCGATTACAATGAACTGCCTAAAAATATCTTTTCTAAGCTTATATCAGTTTAATAATAGCATAGACATCGAACATATATGTATAGGATTCTTACTGATTCATAGCTCTACCTAATGCATAAATAGATCCTTTGTATTTATACGTCAAAACTATTATATAATATCGAGTTACAGTTACATAATTAATATTATTATGATCGAATCGATCGTGTTTCGTCGAACAGATTAAGAGCTGCCAGTCGCATCAACTCCGGGATTGATGGCTGTTGACGAAACGAAAGTGGCGTGTCGAAATATAAGTAATGATATATTGCTTCGCTCATCTCAAAGAGAAAATTGGAGCGAGGATAAAAAACGAAAACATATGTATTTTATTTATAAAATCTATTATTTTTTAACACTGATTGATTGTATAAGTGCTGTACAACCAATAAATTGAGTCTCTAACCACCTTAATATAACTATTCGTTGCTAAAATTATGCATGGAAGACAACGATAGCGCCGGAACGGGTAAAAAGCAGCTCGTGCTAATATTTCCACTATAGTAAAACTGGCAAAGCTCGTTTCGGACTAGACACGATATGTTTCGAAGTTAATATGGCTTTTTGCATTTAGCAATTTTTAAATATTATCGATTTTTTAACAAATGTTATCAGAACTAAATTAATTTAAAAAAAATAATAAATATAAGATTGTTTCACAATCTAATCTAAAAGCTAAGAAACGGAAAGATATATATAGAAGTTATGTAATAGACCATTTTTTTAAGCTTTCCGTTTCTTAGAAATAAATCTAAAAGCTAAGAAACGGAAAGCTTAAAAAAATGGTCTATTACATAACTTCTATTTAATTTTAAATGAGGTTTTTAACAACAAGCAGAAAAAAGTCATACCCACTTTATTATTATACTTAATTTAGACACGTCTAAAACAATTAAAACTCACTTTTACACTTCTAATAAAATGTAAAATACTTGCAATATTCATTAAAATTCACCAATTTATATATATTTACAAATTAAGAGAGTGTGAAAGATAGGACAGAAAGCTTTAGCACAGCCTAGGAAAACACCAGTCGCCACACTCGATAGAAAACATGTGTTACGAAAGTTAAAAGCAACACAAAGCGACGTTTATAAATGTCAACATACAAAGAAGCGGTGTCTCACAAGATAGGTAGGCGCGAATGTGTAGCTAATAAAAAAGAAGATTTCACGAGCAATAAGCCGTGTATAAATTCTAAAACTAATTTAAGTTTATTTCGTAAAAAACCAAGTTTCTAATTTACAAATAATTAATAATGCGCCTTAAATATATTGCAAGGAAATATTTTCTTATTTGTGATGGAGAGTTCATTAATTAAGCAAAGGAAGACGAAGCTCCGTGATTAATAGAGAAAAATTATTTTAACGCTTCAATCAAAGTGAAGCGAAAATTTTAGATATTTCGTTAGGTTAACTTACGAAATAAATTATGAAGAATTTTGTTAATTTTATGTACAAACTTAGTTACATAATTATTTAATCGCCCCGCCATCGCTGTGCTCGGGTTGCCCGGTTGGCATAGCCTTTTGTCTTCACCTACCCTGTGCTACGTCACGATGTCACTTTCCTTCATAATTTAAAAGTATACAAGCCTCGTCCACGTAGGTACTAACTTTTCCACCGTATTTACCATACCATACCATCAGCCCATTAATGCCCCGTTACAGGGGCTTAGGGCTCTCCTCGGGATGAGAGGGTTTGGAGCTTAATCCACCACGCTACTCCAGTGCGGATTAGTGGATTTTAATGACTGCCATCTGTTGATGGCAACCGGGATCGACGGCTTAACGTGCTCTCCAAGGCACAGCCATTGACAGTTATGTATATAAGTTAGAAAAAAATCATTTATATTTATAGGACGACATTTACGTTATTACCTATGTGAAGAAATACCTACGTTTTAGGGTTCCGCAGCCAAATGACAAAAAACGAAGACCTATAACTTTGTTCTATTCGTCTATCCTAGCCTATCCTAGTTTATAACAGCATATATTGTAAATTTATTGTTTCTGTATTATCTCCAATAAAGAAAATAAATGAATAAATAAATTTGTTTGTCCGTCACAGTAATTTTACATGGAACCTATTGGCACTATATAGATGAAATTTGGAAGGTAGATGTTATCTATGAACCGTAGAAACCGTTGAAAGGTAGATGTTATATATACAATCGTGAAGAGATATTGCGAAAAAAACAAATTTTGAGGTAGGTCGCCACACATGCAACTAAAGGAAAAAAATAATTCCAGCGCACATTAACGCATGGAGTACCTATAGATAGATCTTTGAAAATGATATAACAACTATAGGATAGAAAATCCTGAAAAAATTCAAAGTAGCACAATTGAAAAATTATCTTAAAGAAATTGGTTAAAATAAGATATGTTGAATGAAATTATCCATATATTAATATAGGTAGAATAGAAAAAGCTCCATGCTACGCGAACAGCCCCTACGAACTGTGAGGAATGCTCACACTAGAGCATACTGGTACCTACTGCTATCTTCCCTGTACACATTTTGAGTTTAACATCTCCGTGCGTGTGAACGGCCCGTTTTGTAAAATAATTAGTTTGCGTAATGCAAGTTGCATTGATATAAGAATTCTTTTTTTGATGTATACACAGAAAGAAAAGTCTGTCTGTCTGTTCCGGTTAACCTCCAAAACGGCTGACTGATTTTGGGACGGACTTGTGGGATAGCTATAATTCTTATATCAAAGCAAATTGCATTGGTCGAAGAATATGCGGTATTTGTATATATTGGAAACGATATTTTTTTGATATATTAAAAAAAATTCTGAGAGTATATATTTGAGTATATTATCAGTCGATGCGATGGTTGATTCATAATATAGACAAGAATAATCATAATATATTATCACAAAGAAAAGGTGAATAAGAAGGTACACGTTCACTTTGATGTCTAAAGTAATTGATAAGATTAGATTAGATCATTTCCTTTCGGTCGCGTCCGAACTTCGACCGGTACCCGACAATACAATAGTCGGATGAACTAAACATTCTTATCTACGAAAATTTTTTTTTTCTCAAATCGGATTCGAATAAAAGAATTTATCGACTTCGATGTTTAGAAGTATTTTCCAATATTCTTAGATATCACTTTTATTTTTTTATTGATACATAGATTTGGTTCGACCTAGTTGGGCAGATTATGAATCTAGTTTTTGTAATCCTTTCGAAGAGTATGTGTGGTAGAAAAAGTAGTAGACATTTGTTTTTAATATTTTAAATTATTATCTCGATTCGAACACAAAAACTTTTCATAATAATAAAAATACGTGGGACATGCCATACAGCGCCATCTAGTCTCAAACTAAGCAAAGCTTGTATTACGGGTACCAGACAACTGATATACATAATATTCTTTATAATTTATACATACATAGATGTTTTACACCCAGACACGGAAAAAATTTACATATTCATGCACGCAAATATTTGTCCCAGGCGAGAATCGAACCCGTGAACCTTGGCTTCGCAGTTAGGGTCTCTAACCACTCGGCCAGTTAAGTTATGAGTGTTCCCATTTACCAATATCTTATCCGACACAGAAAGCAATACTAAAGCTGTGACGTTAAGCACCCGTGGAATATTTCGTCTTGCAAACAAGAGACAAAAAAAAACCTTTGATAACTTTTTTATTTTTAAATCCATTTTGTATTTAAATTTAGGTATTCTTTAGTAAGTTCTTATAGTCTCTTGTGAAATTTAATGTTTTCAATATTAATCTACAACCCTATGCCTAGTTATCTACGAGTTATCGTTGAGTCGGCTGATTAATCAGATCCACGTTATCTAATTTATTATCCATTTTGCCAAAGTACTGCTATGAACCCGAGAAAAAATCTCATGCTTCAAGAGCTGAAATGATTTGGCTGAACTTTTACGCAGTCTTAACTTTGGGATATTGAGTGGCATATTTATTACCAAGGTTCCCGAATTTCCTCTAGGCTTCTTAGAGAAGATCAAAATTGTAAATTCAACTTTAAATATAATTATGGATGTAGTGATTAGATAAACATCTAAATGAGGTCCAAGACCTAGACCGGGCCCCCGAACTAGAAAAGGAAGTGGCAGTGGTTGTCAAGAAGTAAACTTAGTCAAAATTCGTCCTTTTGGAACTAAAATTCAAAAATTTGTAAACTCGATATTAGGTATGTTACACGCTACAAATAAATGGACATATTAGAAGAGAGGCGGCAAGAAAACCCTTCGGCCTAAGAGATCACACCGACTGTAGCGTGGGCAGGTAAGTAGTTGTCAAGCAATTAATAACTTCTAGATTTAACCAATTGTGCTATAAACTAGTTTCAGAAAAGTCAAGGTATTCTAAAATATATTCACATCACAGCAATTATGTTTCATACACGAGGTCAAGTGTTATAATTAAATCATTCATATCCCACACGTACTGTTTATAATTCTCGACTTGTAATACATGCCTACTGCATCAACTATCACTACAACTACACAACAGTTTCGTTCCGCCTGTTACGCCTTGCCATCTTGTCTGCATTATTGTAGCAAATGCGACGCCCGCAGGCACCCGAATTTCATTTACACGGGCAGTGAGAGCTGAGCTCCCATTAGATGTGGCCGACTTTATGCAAAACGTGTCAACCCTCATTATACCTTGACACTCCTAATGTCTTAGTCCTGTATACCATGTGTTAAGTCGGTATGAAACCTTCAAGATCATGAATTAGAGACAGTGAAAACTGTATGGCCGAATACTTGGTTACATTCTCACACGCCCGACGCGGACAGACAAGACAAGCGGTTTGTTTATTTATTTTACCACGAGTAGGGTTGACACACGCACGTGTGCATGTTTATAGTCAATTTTAATTTATTTTTGGACGGGCTTAAAGTCGCGGTGATGGCGATTGTAAGTTAGTTTCAGTGTTAATGAATTGATTACTTGTGTTTCTTGTAATGAGGGTTGGAAAAAGGTTGAATCAGCCTCTATTTTATTCCCTTTGAAGTTATACGAATTTATGTCACAGCATCGAAAAAATCCGACAATCTGTATATCTTAAGACACACTAAAGCATGTTAACATCTACCAAGCTTGCTGGTTGAAGTCCGTTTTGTGTCACTAAGAAATACCAAGATTTAAGACACTCCATGATTGGCTAATTTAAAATAATAATAATTCTAAATGGATAGTTTAACTTTGTTTATAAATTTTAATAACAATGTGACGAGCACCCCAGAATCCTTTCGATCAATTTAGAATTAAGTCATGATAGGTTGATGATTCAGAATTTCTAAGTAGGTTAAGTTATCAACATGACGCGCGAATCGGAGCCGAGCAGCGAGCCACCCAAAATTTTTATGATTTTCGAATCGGTGTTTCTAAGATACACAGAATCGTCTATGTCTATGCTAACATGCATCGGTGCATGTCTGAATTTAATACAAATACTAAAATAATCGGTCTTACAAACAAAATTGGTGACTGCCAGCATACACCGGTAAATCTTAACACTGTACAACATCGGACATTCACGGTAACATATGTATTTGGTTAATAAATCGTAATTATGAAATAACGTCGTCTGGTACCTATTTCTTTTAAAATAAAACTATGTTCTGGTAACGCCACGCGATCAATGCATGTTCAAGATAAAAAAGATCAGAACGAACAATGTATCTTCTGTTCCCGTGTCGGTTTCGACAGAATCACGCCGTAAAAGCTATCACGGGATCTTCGAATTTATTAATTGACCAATACAAAGTAATTAAAAGAACTTTGCGAAGTCAAAGTACAAAGTTTATTTATTGTTTTAATAACTTTGCGCTATCAGAGCTCGCCTCAAACGACTTTGGGCCCGGCTTAATATAATTATTCACTCCCAAATTAACGATAAAAGCATCTTTGATTCTGGCTGACATCCATTAAATGTTGAACGTACCTAACGTACCAACTTAAGAATTAGCTTGGGGCCATAAACAAAGCCGATTGTAAAGATGCTGTACAATAAACCTAAGTATAGATTGTACGTTTTTGAATATATTTTATAAACTCATCTCTACTTACAATAAGTGTGTATATTAATTTATTGTGTGTGTATATAGTATTTGACGAAAATTCAGCTATAAACCAAATGGTTGGTCTGGTTCTCTAGTGAGTCTGTAGGAAAGCGGCATAAAGTCTAGTTTTCCTCAGGCCTCATACTCTAGAGGCTTTGCATACTTCGTTTCGCCTTAAAAAGTACTGCAGCATTAGTACGAGTTACGAGTGGTTTGAAATTCAGACTTGAAACTCATGGTAGTAGTACCGTATAGTACTCTTGAAGCAAGAAGTACTTGCCTGCGAAACTTCAACGTTTAGCCTAGGGACCATATTTATAGGTGATAAAGTATCGACTATAAATAAAAAATTGGTAAATATGATTGTGATATATGAATCATCTAGCATTCCGGGGCGACTACCTGCCGCACAAAGAAATCGACAATCATCGACATCGGTTTGTATCCTTCAAAAAAAGTCCACCTCGTATGTATGTAATAATCTGCATTTAAAACTTTATTCATCTGTATACGTATCGCCAGTATTCCCAAGAGCGTCGTATATCGAGGCAACGCGAGCGTCTGGCGGGATAGGAACACATCAAAGCGGCTAACGAGCCAACCCATGTGCGGCGATCCATTAAAACACCCACTTGTGAACCAAGAACCAATTACATTGGTAGGATGTTGATCTTCAATGCTCGCCTTTGTCTGTACGTTGTTATATTTTTTTTTAAATATAGCCATTTTTGTATATTCCAAGATAGTTAATCAAGCTGCTGTTACTTGGATACCAGATAAGTGTTTTATCCAAAATTCATATCTCCAAAGTGTTGAGATTTCAAGAGTTTAATTTCAAGTGCTCAACGAAACCAGTCGACTGAAATATATTGGGTCGGGAAGAAAGTTTATTTGTATTTTTCATATAAGTTGAAAACTAAACATTTTAAAGTTACATTGTATTTAATTATAGTAAGCATATGCCGTTTTATTTGATAATTCGTTGCTATCTTATAGATAGTATAATGATCCTATTCCTGCAGTGGCATTGGAATTTTTGAAAAATAAAAAAAGTAGGTTAAATAAATGATTTTTATAGTCCTGTCCTGATGAACCTAATCTCATCATTTGTTAGTAAAAGCGGTCAGACACAATGCTTTTCCCTTACAGTAGAAGGTTATATTGAAAGACACTTTTCTAAACTCACCATACTCCAAAAATATTAAATTTTACGGTGCGGGCGTGCTAGATGTTCAAGGGTGGCCGATACGGGAATTGGATCATAAATAACCGCACGTCACGTGTCCTTTGCAAACATATTATTTTGTTAGTAGAGCGATCCATGTGAGAAATCGATCGCACGTGTCGAATTATCGATGTAAACGAAAAACTCATCGTGTAAGCTTTTCAGATGACATTTGAAGAAAATAATAATAATATGTGTGACATCTCACACGGTCATCCAGTCTCAGTTTAAGCGGAACCCGTATTATGGGTACTATACAACTTATACACATACTTAAATATCTTTTCAATACATTTGCTATTAATACGGTCTTTATGACATCGAAACTTGTACCGTAATGTTGTACTTTACAGTACTAAGCCTTTTTACTTTACACCAATCACAAACGAGCATTCTGTTTGTGACGCATACGCAAACCGCGAAAAGCGATCCGCTGCGTCTTTAGTTTCCACCATTATTACATTTGAAGTATTATTATAATTATTTTAATCGCTAATTTATTGAAAATCGTCGTTTGATGCTCGTACTCAGTAAGCTGGCTATTATAGTCATCGGTTTATTATAAGCTTATCAATAATATCCAGCTTACCGTACTTGCATTATAATGTGCTATTACAATACATAGCATATAGATATTTTACATCCAGACACCCGGGCGGGAATCGAACTCGATACCTTTGGGTCAGCAGGCGGCTTCTCCGACCACAAAATCAACTGCATTTTTGCTGTCGCTGAGAACTCGCTTACAAACTTAAGACTTTTAACTGGTTGTTTAAGAACATAGATATTTAATTTTAACTAATTTTGTGTTTTAATAAAAATTTGGGTTATAAGCTTTATTTAATTTATTTATCAAACAAATATGCTAAAATTGCTAAACAAAAAATTGCTAAAATCCGTCAACTAACAAAGAAACATGAGACAAACATATGAATTAACATAGACTATCGAAATTATGATTTTTGCTTTTACACAGTCTGTTGAATAAGTAATACACAAGTTTACGTATTAATGTTCTCATTTCAGAACATATTTTCCTTTCAGACTTCAGTGGTGATTAATCATAGGTAGCAACTTTTTCAACTAGAACCAATCAGAGACTTTTCCTGTTTGTACTTATATTGGGGTTAGAATATTCATCCAATAATTTGTAAGTCATGAATAGTTTGTTGTTTACGTATTTGTTTAGTAAATATTCTGTAAAATTAATTTAAAATTATTGTTAGAGAAAAAAGTAATGAAACAAAATTACAACATTAAATTCGTACATCGGAATAAAAAAACACGTGATTTTTTGCCATAAAAAAATTTAATTAACTCTAAAATATGATGAAAACACAATTACATTTTATCAGTCCAAAAATGTATTTGTTATTTACATATATAATGTATTAAATACGTAATAAAGTGCACAAACAATAGGAAATGAAACTTGATTCAAGTTTATCGAAAAATATAACAAAAAAAAAAAATATTTTTTTGCGTTTTATAGTTTCGGACCTCTAAGGTATACGAACTTATAAGATCACTCAGCTATCTGTCAGTCCGTTTGTGTGTCACGGGTATTTATCTTAGGAACTGTTTGACGTAGAAACTTGAAATTGGGAATATCATTATATGTTATATCTATACAAGAATATTTAAGTATGTATATCAGTTGTCTGGTACCCATAATACAAACTTTGCTTAGTTTGGGACTAGATAGCGCTGTGTGGGATATCCCAGGCATTATTATTATTATATCGACCCTCATATATTTCGATATCTATGAATTAAAAATCGGTAAGTTTTGAATTTATTTTACATACATACGCGACAATCGTGTCCCAGTATTATGCAGAGGCTATAAACTCACCCCTGCAAGACCCCTAAGATATATTTAAAGAGGCCTCGACAAAATCAACGCTTTACAAACATTCATCAGTCGTTGCATTCAGGCTCGTCGGTTTATTTAATTGCTGATTCATTTTCTTAGTTTGTCATTGAAAACAAAGAAATCCCTAAAGAAAACATTCTTCCATCTCCTACGCAGCGTTCAAAGAAACTTGTGATTCCGTCACTTTCCAAAACAAAAGGCCAAGAGGAAAATCTGAAACTAAAATGTCGTAACTGACATCTGCCTATTGAGACTCGAAATGAGTGCTTTATCAAATGGCAGCAATTCCGTCTCCCCTTCAACATCGTATCTGTCTTGCTTTCGCTAGTTCGTGAGAGGGCCAAAAAAAATAGCTGGCGATTCGTCAAGAATTGAATCTTAACATCCATGCTTGAGATGATACGGGGAACTGACAAAAAGTATGATAGAGTGTTTGTTTGTGTATAGATAAAAATATAGGTATTGTGATAGCATAACAATTATGCTATCACATTTCCATTTCCACAAAAAAAAAAAATTATTCAGGACGTTACGAGGCTGAATCCGAATATTATTTATAAATGAAGCAAAGTAAAATATTTTTCAAAACGGAAAATCAATTCTGAACACATATTGAATAACCGATTGGTCTACTGGTCGGAGATACCGACCGCAGACCCAAAGGTCGCGGGCTCAATACCCGCCCTGGCTAATATTTGCGTGCAAGAACATATTTGTTTCGTTCCTTTTTAAATATCGACATATATGTAATACAAAGATATTAATATACAATACTTGTTGTCTGATACCCATAATACAAGCTCTGTCTAGTTTGGAACCAGCTGCCCGTATGTGAGATGTCTGATTACACAATACTCGCAAGCGCTTCACAGTTTATCAGCTCAATAACTTTCAACAACAACAACAACAATTCTAATAATCCAAGACACGGATCTTGAAATCTGAGCTACAGTGGTAGGGATAAAATGTGCCAATACAAACTGGTGAGACGCATGTAAACTGGCCAATCGATGAACACAAACGTGTCTAACGACAAATCGGAAAGCGGGTAAATTTGTAGGCTCCTCCCGTTCCGCTTCATACCGCCAAACAGTCCCAAAAATAGACACCTGCGCAGATAACCTTGACACTTTAAGCTCTCATTCTCGAAAAGTACTTAATTTGCTCTTAAAAGTAATACAGTTGAAACTTGAGTATAAACAAGCAACGTACATTTATTCTTTAATTATTTTCATTTTTTCTATTTCATTTGGAGATCACTGATTCTCATTACAGGTTTGCCGGTCCGATGGATAAAGCAGTAGTTTATTCCGGGAAACATTTACGTTCCAGGTAAACATTTCCAAATTCAAATTCGCAGTTTCGAACCCCAAAGTTCAAATTTTCCACATTTTCACAAATCTGTTTTTCATTTGTTTTCCCGGTAATTTACGAGGGCGGTGACAAATTAAGCAATTATTGTAAATTACAATTTCAGCTGAAATTGTGTATTGAACTAGGTAATTAATAAAGTCGGATTTCGCTGTTTGTTTGTTTGTCCGTGGAGTAAACAAGGAAATATTTTTTTTTAGAAAATAAGATAAATCGCTTAAAAAATAAACGTCATCACTTTATAGTGACTGACCGATTGGCTGAGTGATTAGAGAACCCTAACTACAGAACCAAATATCGCGAGTTCGATTCCCGCTCAGGACAAATATTTGTGTGCATGAACGTGCTATTTGTTCCGTGTCTGCAAGTAAAACATCTACATATGTATGTATTATAAAGAATATTTAAGTATGCACTATATCAGTCGTCTAGTATCCATAATACAAATTTAATACTGGTATCATGGGTACTATGGATGTCCCAGGTATTGTAGCGGCTCTATGTGACTTCAGGACATTCAACTTGTATTTACCAAGTAGAAACGTAAATAAATGAGTACGCAATAAGTTCATAATCATGGGAGATGTTCCGTAATAGCTTTTCTCGGAAAGTTCGCTATTAAGTTATAACAGTTTAAATATCAGAGGGTCCAATATCGCCAGCTATGTACGCAACGAAAAAAATATATATAAGAAGGCACGAAGTCCTAAAAGAGCTACTTCCTAAACTTTTGTGTAGACGAGAATGAAGTTAAGTGAAAATATACCATACCATTTCGTGGAACATTTTAATATAGAACAGGACGACTCAAAATAGATGTTAGTAAAAACATTATTGATTGCAATTGAACATTCCCAAATTTTTTTACTTAAGTCCGTTATATTTTATTTCGAAGGAATAGTTAATTTTAAGAAACTAATTTCATTTTGTTTTTTTTTTTTGCATCGGTATTTACGTAGATATATATATTGAAAATTCTTATAGCGTGACATCGCAGGGTGGAATTATAAAATTTAGCCATTGCCTTTTCGTATTTATAAAAACACTGTCAGTTTTAGAACTGTCAATAGTATCATTATTTTTATAAATATGCAACGGTAATGGCTAGACTTTTAATTACACCCGTTGACGTCACGCTATAAGAATTTTCAATGTTCAATTCAAATTAGTTTCTTAAAATTGCCTATTCTTTCGAAATAAAATATAACGGACTTTAGTTCAAAAATTTAGGAATTGTCAATTGTATGATTTAAACAAGTGCTTTTGGGGTCACGCGTTAGGTACGATTCTGTGGCCATGCCTACGACAAAAACTGCTCATAAACCAAAATTGTGAGTTTGTTCTGTTAACAAAACTATATCTCGTGAATATGAATGGGCTTGGTATAAAAATAATGTTGTATCTATAACAACCTCTTAAAATATTTATTTATTTTTAAGAAATTGCCAGATATTTAAGAAAATTCATCTGACGTTGAAATTGTCCCTGTGACGTCATCCGGACAGTTCAGCTTATTCCGCTGCTTTCTGCAGTAAAAAGCAACAAGTGAGTATAAAATATTTAGGTTGGTCACTATATCAAAGCCAACTGTAATCCTCCTGAATGAATCAAAATATTATGATCTAATTTACTCCTAGATAAAGCAAACAATAAACAATGTCCAGATGACATCAAATGGAATTTAGTCGACCAAATTAAAAAAAATTACAAAAAAAATTGCTAACTTATTTTTTTTTTATTTCGAGGAAAAGGTATTAATTATAATAATATCTGGGACACCCCACAAAGCGCCATCTGGTCCCAAAGTAAGCAAGTATTATGCTTGTATTATGGGGTGCTAGACAACTGATATATATACTTAAATATTCTTTTTATATAATATATACGTATGGGGCTATATTTTCTGAAAAAAAAATATATATATATATAAATGTACGTTAAAAACACGTGAATTCTTCATTACGTTCGCGGTTCACTCGATGGAGCGTTCCGTTCAGTGTATACCGGTCTTTAGCGAGACTTTTCTTTGCATTGTCTATAGAAAAATGAGAAAAATAAATAAGCTCTACCCCGATTGGCTAATGAACAGGCGAACGTCGTGGACAGATGCGAGTTTGACAAGGGTGTTTCGGAAACAATGGTGTCACTGATCGTTAGCCACAGTGGCTATATTTCATTATAGAACGTAACTTACACTTCATCATCATCATCATCATCAGCCCGTGTCTCTCCACTGCAGGATATAGGCCTCTCCCAAGGCTCGCCACTTACACTTGATTGATACAATTTATTAAATGATTTTCGTAGTATAGTAGTAAGTTAAATTAATTTTAATGAGCCTCTTTTCCTTTTAATCCTTTACATGATTTTTTTTATTTAATAGAAAATTACACTGCCCAATTTTGGACAGGGCTGGAGTGAGGTATTGAGGATAGGAAAGGGATTTTAAAAAAACCTTGTACAATGTGAAACTGAAAAAAGCATCAAATTCACTTCACATCATATCACTGCGATCAGGATATTGAAAATAAATTACTATTATTTAAAAAGCTATTAACAGGAAAATGGCGACATTTCCATACAATAGGTCAACATCCAAGTCTTAAAAGAATGGCCCGAACGTCTAAATTTCATACAATCGCAACTGTGAACTCAATTTGAATAGGCAGAACTGATCCAATTGATATTTCATATGTAGGATTCGGTACGATATATCTGTGTCCACACCGAGCCATTTATGTGATAATCACAAACAAAAGAAAATTTAAAGTTACATTTGACTTTATTGTTTGATGTGAAAAACGATAACAATTTGAATTTTAAAACGGTGGAAACATCTATAATTTTGAATATTTCGAAAATAAAGAATAACATTGGCAAAAGCTATTTTGCGAATGAAATGAAGTCGATAGCAGACAAAAAATGGTCTTGTGGCATTGTATAATGTTTTATATTTTTGAAAAGGTTGATAGTCGACACCCGGCGGCATGTCAGAATAGCCACCCATGTGAAGTCCTGATGTGGTCCTGTTGTGTACGAAACTAGAAACATATATCCAAAATTCAACTAGCAAACTGCCGATTTCAGTTCGCTCTTGAAAAAGAAATGGAAATTAATTTATAAATGTAAAATGACCAAAAATACAGTCCATCAACAAAATAAACAGAAAACGAAACAATTTCAGGAAGTCCGAAATGAATAATTTATGAAAATAAAGATCGCGTACACATGTCGGCTTTTAATCGATTCACGTTTTAATTTGAAACACATACACGAATTTTCACTTTCGTAAAAAAACGTATTTATTACAATTTTATTATTAGAAAAACGGTCAAGTTCGAATTATTTTCGGTTACACAAAAGAAGATTTGCAATTTACGTAAAAAAAAATATTATACCCAATACGTTCCTCTTTATTTGTAATTTTAGACATTTATAAGTTTTAATTAAATAATTAAATTCTAGGCATATATTTTGGGTCCATGATTTAAATTATTTTATTTAGTATAAATTTCGTTGAAAATGTACTGTTTAGTGTCCAGCAGATGTTTAATGGGGAATTAATGTCTACTTTTAAACAACCTTCGAATTTGTAGAAGTTGTGAGGTACGATTGCGAATTCAGCCAAAGGCAAATTGATTGCACCTAAGTATGTTTTAATTACAGCGATTAGTATTAAAGTTTTCGTCCTATTGAATTCGATGTCATATAATTAATTGATGAACGAAATAAGTAATTAAGCAAAACTGTTTTATTTAGCTTTATTTTCTTGTCATTTAATATTTTAAATGTCATTGTGTAGTGTTCTATACAAATGGATACAATAAAAATTTCGTATCGAAAACAAAATTATCTATATAATTTATTTAATCCCTATTTAGTAAGTACTTATGAGACAGTCTTTTAAAAAAAAGCTTTTTGCATTTGCAAATACAAAATTTAAATACATTTTTTTAATTACAAAAAAAGGGGCACTTACCAACCATTTTGACATTATATTTTAATGTTTTTTTTTCATGAAAATATAGACAATATAGAGTATTTTAATATATTTTTAAAATTTCTTGTATGGATTTTGATTGTTAAAAATTATAGTTAATGACGTCCCGGTAGGGACGAATCATAGTTATGATGTTCTACGTACCTATTGCACTTGTTTGTTGGGCGTCGACCACTGTATATACAGTGTGTCCGCTCAAATAGTTTGCACACTTTATAGAGCCGCTGCAGTCGACTCACCGAAAGGCGGCAGCGGCTTTTCCAAAGAATCGGCCCGTACTGTACTCCTGCAGTGTATGTTGGTGCGTCGCGCTTTTATAATTGATTTTCCATTGTTTCATTAAAGTAATTGATGTAAAAATAAGAGAATAATGACGTACCAAATGATTACGTGATGTATTTATTTTTAAATAGTTGGTTTCCAAAATACCCTGCGGGTGTACTGCAAACCATTTCAGTGGACGCACTGTAGTAATGACGTAACGTTAATGTTTTACGTTTTCTTTTTATAACTCTGTTATTACGCCTCTAACAAAATCAATTATTTCTGTATGTACTCCAATATTTTTTTTTTTTTAAATATGTAGATTTTTTAACAATGCCCAATGATGCAAATTTTTCGATGGCTATCTTGTAATTTTAACTTCTTCGTGGATCAGAAAATCGGTTTCTAGATTATGTACTTTGTTCTTACTATTTGTTATAATAAAATATTGAAATAACTTCTTTATAAGAAGTACATTCACCACTAGAGTGTCTATGTTTTAAAAACATAATTAGTTCGACTTTACTCAATACAAAAACAAAAAAATCCAAAGCTGAGCCGAAATATTTATAAATTAGCATAAAAACAGACTTAATATAACAATTACGATTAGGATTAACTTAAGTTACTTATTAAAATTTACATTGTTGAACAAAACAAAACTAAGACGTTGGAAAAAATTAGACATCTTAACACTTTTACTACCGAATAATTAATACCGTACTTTAAGAAAAATTTTCGTTTTTGTTTAATCATTTAGCAAACTTAACACGTTCACTGACACAAAGATGATGTTAGGTTTCAGGATTTAACACATAAAATTTCCATACAAACTCACACGCCGCTTGTGGGCGGACTGTTATATCGTGGTTATATCCTACGACACCAATAAAACGTGAGCGAGTGCAATAGTGATCTACGCAGAGTCGCCCACCTTCGGCCGCCGCCGTCGGTACGACAGTCTTAATCGTAAGCGAAAAAAAACCGCCTCTCGGCGGAGTGCCCGTGGACGTATTAAAATGGTTGATAGGCTATAGTTTATTTTTTAATGTGTTAGCACACCTTATCCTTGTCTTATTTTGTCTGTGAAAACTGCCTACATCCGTCTGGGCATTGGGTAGCGACCCTGCCTGCGAAGCTGGAGGTCCCGGGTTCGAATTCCAGGTCGGGTCAGCATTTATATGATGAATATCGATACTGGTACCGGGTCATGGTTGTTATATGCATGTGGCGTCTTCGCTTGGTACCCAAAACACAAGCTAATGCGTAGTTTGGGGCCTAGACATTGTTGTCATGTATACGTTATTATTATTATTATTAGTTTCTGAGAGTATCTTAACAATTAATTGTACGTTACGGGTACATCAATATTAATCGTATTATTTATAGTATATAAAAAATCCGAAACGTGCGTACGCTTGAGACTGACGGAATGAATCATTCATTCGTTCAGTGAATGTTACACGCATTAATTTATACATTCACCACGCGTGTCGTGATTCAGTGCGCTCCGGATTTAAGTCGGCGACACACGACGAGACGTTTACGCGTGAGAGACTGAGTCTAAGGAATGTTTATACGTATATGCATCAAAAATTGTAGAAAAATATTTTAATAATACTAGCTTTCCGCCCGCGTGGACATTAATTTTCTCCCAGGATCGCAAAAGGGAATATAAACACACGGACAATTTACCCGCGGTAAAAAGTAGCCTAATGCGCTTTTTCGGGATTCTAGCTATCTCCATAGGAAATGTCAAAATCTGTTCTACGGCTTAGCTGTGAAAAAGTAACAAACATACAGACACATTCCGTGGCATAAAGGAGCCATGTCGGTCTTTAGGATGCAAACGATTTTCCCGGTTAGTTTTCGTGATTTCACAGATTCACTGGCTTAGCGTCCAAGGGTAACAAACATACAGACACATTTCCGCTGTAAAAAGTAGTCTATATACTTTCTCGGGTTTCAAGCAATTTGTGTACCATATATCAAAATCGGAATATAAATAGCTAATATTTCTGACGCCGCAGTTGAACGTGGAAATTTTTTCAATTTTAGATCTATTTCACGAGACTAGACTGTACTCGTATATCTATTTTATGTAATAAGTAGATAAATTAACTAGTATTTTTAATACATGTTTTTTTAACTAATAAATTCTTAAAAAAAAAATTATATTTTTACAGAATAACATAAGTATCTACTGGTAAGTAAGCATATTCATTCAAGTTCGGACTTACTGCATTAATACTTAACAAAATACACCTAAATCTTGTTTTGTGAGAAAAACGAAATTCTCTTTAGCGCGTCCAGACATATACTGTTGTTAGGAAAATAGGAAATTCTTTCATATTGTGGTGTAAAATACCTACTTACGTTATAGTCTATATAACACTGTGTTAACTTCGAAGTAATAATTCCGACATTCGTACAATAATTGGATTTGTGATTATAATTACGTCTTTGCAACAGTGTTACCAACTAAAGCAACAAATAATATTAACAAATGGTTTCTCAATGTATCGAAATACATCAACAATTTTGGGTATCACTAATTGGCAAATACTACGCAATACGTAGTGAACTGTAGACTACGGATTACTGGGGCCCAGTTTACCATATCAATTAATTATTTATTTTCCTCCTCATATACACTCCACATCACTATAATAACATACAATAGTGCAATGATAGTACATTTACTAAAGGAAGTAGATATTGCACTAGTATGCAGAAAGTAAAGAGCTAAAATTCCTACAATTGTAGTAATTTGATTTAGTCGCGTATTGGCCTTTCCTCTTAATCTATGGTGACTACGCGTATTTCAACAGTAATTCTGTATCATAGTCTATGCGGATTAACGTGCAGTATGAAGGTGACTCATCCTCAAACTAAAATATTATTAGTATAATACAAATAATTTAAAATGGGAAATATAAAAGATGTATAGCGATTATTGAGTATATACAGCCTATTATTATATTTTAGATATCACTTTTCTTTGAAATGCCTCTGCAATGGGAGATTTTCTCAAAAAAAAACCAAAAAAAAAACCGGCCAAGTGCGAGTCGGACTCGCGCACCGAGAGTTCCGTACTATGAATTTAAATTTAATACCTCTACGCGGTCATGAGGAAAGGGATAGTAAGTTTAAATTTATTAAAATATTTTTATTGTATGATGTAACTAAAAATTTATGCTTTTCGCAATTTTTCCTTTATCTGTGCTTTAAGACGTTGATTCGTACCAAATTTAATGTTTCTGAGTTTACGGGAAGTACCCTGTAGGTTTTGATTCCCCTATGAGTATACAAAATTTGCACCATAAACGGCTTTATCTTTTGATTGCGTTGGTTTAGAAGTTTTTTGTGAAAAATTTTTCACAGCTCTAAGGGACAGTAAACTTGAGTATTTGACATGAATTACAGCTTGATACCTCCACGCGTTCCTGAGAAAAAGGCTCTTGACAACAAAGTGATCCTATAAGGGTTCCGTTTTTTCCTTTTGAGGTTCGGAACCATAAAAAGTACCAAATGGCGTTTCAAGATTAAACTGACACACAGCTTGGTTGTCAATGTTGTCTGTGTTGTTAGTTTTTAAGACTTTTATATACCTATTAACACAAAATAAATCCAAGAAAGCAGAAATATATAATTTTAGAAAAATATTTAATAACAAACAAAATATTGGTGATTAAAACTTGATGTTGACAAAGATAATGTAGACTTCAAACCAATCAATCGACACTGACAACCGAAAGACCTCAACGCCATCTACTTTCAGCCCTAACAAGTAAACTTGGAAACCTCCCATTAGTGAAGGTTGGTGATCAGCTCGCATTTCGAACAACGCTCCTTTTGCCTGCCACTTTGTCCATCATAATCAGTTGCGAAACCTTGAATTTATCATGCCTTATTACATAACCATGGAAACCAGTTTTTTCTTTTATGACTGTCTGTAACAATTGGTGTTTTGAACAGCGCGTAGCAGTATCCTGTCGTTGTTAACTTTCTGCGTCCAGCTTATGGCAAGCATGCATCTGTAAGCTCAGATCTCAAACTTTAGTATACATTTCTTGGGAGATTTAATAGTCCATGCCTCGCAACCGTATAGAAATACAAGCCAGATATAACACTGCAGAAGACGAACACGTACAGAAATCCTTGAAAGAAATTTGCCACTGCAGAGTACATTCTTCGTATTCCCAAAGACACTACGGGCAGTTTCAATGCGGGTTTTCATTTCCATGTCGTTATAGTTTTCAGTCATTCAGGTGCTTAAGTACTTATATATTCGCTCCAGTTCAGTCCAACCGCCACTAATATATTAGGATCAAGGAAGTGTTTCTGGTGATAACCACGACCCCTTGTCTTAAAGACATGAAATATAAATGAATAATCCTACTTTGTACTTATGTGTATGTGTGTATTTCCTTGATGGACAAAATCAGGAATACTGAAATCCGTCAAAGAACTAAAGTTGTCGACATAGCCGAAGTGAATAGCAAGCTGAAGTGGCAATGGGCCGGTTACATTTGCTGTAGAACCGACAACCGAAGGGATACACGGGTTCTCGAGTGGAGGCCACGTATTGGGAAGCGAAGTGTTGGACGCCCCCCGGCCAGGTGGACTGATGACCTGAAGCACCATACCGGGCGTATTTGGATGCGGAAGGCGGAGGACCGTGTTTGGTGGCGAGCTTTGGGAGAGGCCTATATCCTGCAGTGGAGAGACATGGGCTGATGATGATGATGTATGTGTGTACTGTCTTAAATTTTCACGGCTTAACTACTGTTTTGGTGAAATTTGGTATAAAAATAGCTAGAACTGGAACTAGCAAGAACGCTTAGAAACACCGAGCTTCGAATTAGTTTCTTTCAGCATTATAACAAAATTGAGCTACAGTACATGAGAAAGGGAGACGGGAAGGGGACGAGTGTATAACCCACGCGATTGGTTACCTGAATGATTTTTGTCCCCTGCGTCTGTGTATATTACCCGTCACAACTCGTTATATACTATATATAAATTACTAAAAAGAAAATTTTAAAATATAGTTGACAAAATATATCTGCTTTAAGTTGTTGACTTTAGAAATCTTACGCCTTCTAGTCTGCTACATGCAAAGTTCGGTGCTAAGAAATAATATAGGTCACGGCTAAACCGGTGAACCGCCTTTGATAAAACTTGGTAGATTCGTAATTCCTGATAAAGAGATTGTAATATTTAATATTACGGTAAAGATGCTTTAATAAACTGCAAAAACAGCATCGACTTAATTAAACCGATCAAACAGATGACGCTGAATTTTAAAGCGATGTCGCACAGACATCTTTACGATCATATCTGTGGTAGTGTGTCACGGCCGTCGTTTCACGGGCTCCCTCTTTTCTTTCTGGTTTGTATAAATGACGTTAATGCGTTTCGAAACATTCGAGCAGGAAATAAAATTGGAATTCTTCGAATGTGTCGCTAGCGTATTGAGGCGTTTTCTAAATTTGTAAAATCGATATATTACAGGATTCCGTACAACGAACTCGTATTAATTTCGATTCTAGAGGTCGCATGAAAGTGAAACCTAGTGACAGGAAAGACACTATTTTCCAGCGCCAATCGCCACCATCACTAGGCAAATACATATTTTGGAACTCCGTTAAATTATGGTAGGACTTTCAAAATTTTGTACTCCAGCACTACGGAAACGTCATTAGTTCCGCCCATTCCCTAGCATTCAGAAGTGATAACTCCGGTAGGTACTGTGTAGTTATTGTTTCGGTCTCTATTCCTTTATAACACAAAATAACAAGTTCGGCGGTACGCAACCTACAAGTAGCGGGACAAAATACCTTCTAGTAAACCTCTTTTAAACTTCTGGTAATAATATTTCTCGTTAATAATATAAAAGGAGCCTTTTTGCTATCATCAAAATCGCAAATTTTTTCGTATAATGTATAGTTGGGAATTACGTTTTCTATTTACTGTATGTTTTTACTAAACTTACTTTTACTGCTCGATTCTTTTGTTTACTGGGTTATTCGGATACAACTACACGTAACAAGTGTGGTTTTTTCGAACGACAAAATCTTTGGCCTCGTTGTTAGAAGAAAATACGTAATTTCCATTACGCAGTGACACTTCGAAAGCCATTTAAAATCCGTTACGTAATATACCTTTTACATAAAATATCTATTAGAAGCCGAGTGCCAACTAAGATCAAAACTTTTCTGACATCCCTTTCATTTCACTCCTCGCTAATTGAAACCAAACTGGCGAAGTCTCTTGACAAATCACGATCTTCTATTATAATAATGCATTTTAAATCTGTGATTTTAAATCAGTTTTAATAATTCGGTTTTAGATTTTAAATTGTTAATGAAATATAACCAGGATGAAATCTAGTGTTCACAGATTGTTTTAGAATAATTTGATACACCGTAAATTTTTACTACACCTGTTTATTCATCCGCATCCGCACAACTACCTTCACACCCGTCACTTGTGTGAACGTTCGACACAGTTCAAACTGAGAATGCGTACTTTACTATAACATACGCTGCTATCAGTTTACTTTAAGACTACACGTGAACTTAATTTAGGCAATCTGTTTTACCAACAATGACCAAGAAGCAAGATAATTGACACGAGTTCTTGTTTACATTATCCCTTAAAACGCTAGCTTATCTAGGCATTAAATGGATTACGTCACTTGTGTGCTGTGCCTTAATAGTAATTAATCTCAGGGATAATTACAGTCGAAATATACACACATATAAGCAAGTGTATCTTTTATGTATTCTATCAAACTCGGAAGTAGGGGGTAGTCCATTAATCACGTGATGTTTTTTTTAGCATTTTTAAATCCTTCCCTTTCCCCTGGTGATACGTGGTGAGGTTAAAGACTAACCCCCCCTACCCAAAATCACGTGAATTTTTTTCAGTACAAGGTATCTTAAAAATTTCAGAATATTGTTTTGTAAATACAGGTAAGTTAAAAATTAAGGACCGTGATAAAAACGTCCGAACAGATATTAAGGTTGCAAGTTGTTTTTGACTGACATAAAAATAATAAAGAAAACGTGTAATCATGTGAAAAACATGTAATTGTACTGGTACATGACTCGATCTCACATGCCGCTTGTTGGTTGTTTAGAAATCACGCGTTCGACGATAAAATAAAATACACGATATATCTCACTACACCCCCTCCCTCCTTGTGATATTTCGTGTTTTTTGTCGAACTCCTCCCCTCATTTCGAGCCTCACGTGATTAATGGACGACCCCTAGTATCGCGAATTAACTGCTGATGCATGCCTAGTAAGTCAGCTGGCTATGTACTCACGCGTCAACTGAACATATAAGTGTGCAGCGAAGTTCCACTCACACATACTTATAAGCGGTCAAAATTGCAATGTTTCATTGATTTTTCTGTGACAGGGACTCCAGAGGTTTTATTACGTCTCGGATACTAGTACAATCTATTAAATTATTACAATCTATTTGACGACCGCTTAGCCTAGTGGGTAGCGACCCTGCCTATGAAGCTGGAGGTCCCGGGTTCGAATCCCAGGTCGGGTCAGTATTAATATGATGTATATTGATACTGGTACCGGGTCTTGGTTGTTATATGTGTGTGGTGTCTTCGCAATATATATATATATATATATATATATATATATATATATATATATATATATATTATAAAGAATATTTAAGTATGTATATCAGTTGTCTAATAACCCATAACACAAGCATAATACTTGCTTACTTTGGGACTAGATGACGCTGGGTGATAAGTCCCATGTATTATTATTATTATTAAATTATTACAATCTATTAAATTATTACTGTGCTGATTATATTTTAGGTATAATTAGACTCGTCGCTCGTAACAGTTACTTCACTGTGAACATATCTAAACGGAGATTTCCCAATATTAAATAACATGGCGCCATCGCGCGTGACTATTCAGAAATAAAATAACATTTAAGACCAAAATACACGTTTTTAAATCAGTCTTTCAGTAAATACAAAAAATTCTTCAGAAAATAATAACTAAATCTTTCGGTCGTGGAATACCTACATGATTTAAGCAACATTATCACATCGAATTATTTTTCAAACATATGGCGGACTGAAGAGTTAATACTAAATACCAACCATTATTATTAATATGTAATGAAGAATATATTTCAGGGTAGGTCATTAAATGAGTTAACTCATTCTGTCGTCATATAACATTAAAACATACTTGTAATAATAATAAAATAAATACTACTTACTAATTTCCAATGTCGCGACTCTAGCCGACATTTTGGAGGTGATCGAGTTCTTAACGACAGAGGGACACGTCGATTCACGTTTCGTTTGCATGTTGGCGATCGTCATAGTTGTGAGCGCGATTGGCGACGAATACGAGAAGGAACGAAGTGTTTACTTCCTTCTCACACTCGTGATTGATCGCGTTCACTGTGACGGTCGCTAGTATGCGAACGAAACGTAAACCAAACCGGCCTTAAGAAGGTGCTTCCCGCGTGATAGCCCATACAAACGCACTCAAACGATTAAGACGTGAATACGCATTTAAATCTTATGTTTTGAATTATAATCTCATTTGGGTTAGAACTAGATTCGTATAGAGCTAAAACTTCGAAATTTCTACAACCATCCTCGATATAAAGATAGACGCACCCCCTATGCTCCAGGAATGACGATTACAAATTGTGAAGTTTTCTCACAATTTGTAATAATTACAGTTTCCACATTAAACTTTTTACAGGCGAACCTACCGACACACACATGGAATTCGTTTGAAATTCGTGTGTCTATCTCAAACATATGTACTAATATGTGTCGATGACCCTACCGCTGTCTGTTACCGCGGCCTATAAACGATGTGTATGTAGGTAGGTTATGTATGAAGCGCGAGCCTTTCGCAACTTATTACGGAGTTCGTGACTACTTCGTGTTTTGTAGTCTGTCCGGATAAAATATCTATTGGATACATAATAAACCGGTCTCGTGCGAGTCGGAATCGCGTACCGAGGATTCCGTACGACCACACAATATATTTATGTTACTTCAAATGAAATGTATGTTCGAATTTTTTAATTGTGTTGACTTATAAGCTAAATTTTTTTACATCTAAAAGGGCAGTGACATTAAGTATTTGATATTAATTTCAACTTGATACCTCTATGCTACGTGTTCCTGAGAAAAAGGTTCTTGACAAACAGGCGGACGGACAACGAAGTGGTCCTATAAGGGTACCTTTTTTTCCTTATAAGGTATGGAACCCTAATAAAAGCACTAAAAGAGCAGACTGTAAACACTATTTTCTCAGAACTAATAACACTGTCACGTACGGGTCCATTAAAAATAAAAACACAGAGCTGTATATCTTATGTTAAACCTATTTTCTATGTTAAACATAATATAGTCTAGTTGTTTCAATATTCGTACAAATATATATAGGATGAGTATACAGATTTAGGGGTGCATTTTGATTCGAGCTGATGTATCCAAGTACTACTTCATCGAAAGTATTCCAATTATATTATGGACGATCTTATTCCTGTATTATGGAGGTCGGTGAAGTCGAAAGTCCTCGCAATTTGCCACTGATGACGTATTTATTTAGTCAACCAGTTGACGTATAGACTAGGGAATATCAAATCGCTAGTAAAAATCGCCGCTAAATGAATACAAGAATTCTATCTCTATTTAGTTACACGATTGCAACATTATGTACCGACGGATATGTTCTATTTACAGTCTAGTAATTGCTAGCATATTATATTTAGACACAAGACTCAATTTTAAATTTTAAATAAGCAAGAAATGTATCACGTATATTATATGTACACAGTAAAATATTTATCCACCTCTCCCGTTTCCTTTCTCTGGCTACAGGTTGCATGTAAACCGGTCGGATATAAAAATCCCTTCATTCCTCTTCCAAGCTGCGATGACCTACACTCCCTCTCATAACCACGCCCCCTTCGGTATATCGGGATTTATCCCTTTCAGTTGCATAACTGGCTGAAGGTGAGGCACTGATGATGATGATGATGATGATGATGATTAAATAAGCAAGAAATGTATCACTCTCATAAGGAAACTGCACGAAATAAGTGTTGTCGAGCGCCTTTTAGCATCTTATTTATTTTACGTCGGGAAGTAAGCCTGATAAAATAAAACCCAAGAAAGCCCAGCGGGCTATTATAAAGAGAGCTACACTTGAAATTTCTCTAAAATGTACGATTTGGAATATAGAAATAAAAAGAATTAGCAAACAAAAGTGACAGTGGGCCAACCATAGGCCTTCCAGAATCGACAACCTTTGGAGAAGTTTTATAGATGATGAACCACGCACAGGAAAACGAACTATGAAACGCTCCCCTACTTTTAGGGCAAATAAACCAAAAACGACGGCCGGAGACCGTTGGATGCTGAGTCAGAGAAGGTCTATGCCCATATTAGAAACTAAATGTTCTAACGTTGCGATATTTCCCTGTTCGTTGTCTCCCAGACCTATAATTTTATAACTTCGGTGGGCCCAGCCATATCGCTACGAGTAGTTCCTTGTCAACATATTTACGAACGTAAAAACACCCGGTCATTAAACATTGTTTATTACCAGCCATAATTTCATACAAGAGACACTGGAATGACAAATTGTATTATTTTTAGCTTGTATTTTTAGTATGTTCTTGCACACATATTTTTTTCCCAAATTGCAAAACAATAATTTTTCTTTGTGTAACACAACGTTTCCTTGCAACTAGACACACACACACACACACAACTAATTTATATTTGTTGATAAAACGAAACCAACTAATAAGTTTATACGCTTTTTCCCGCTCCTAAATCCGATTATTTCCTACACTTATCAATTACTATCAAAATCGTCGTCTATAATAATATACGAAAACTGGTCAAGTGCAAGTCGCACTCGCGCCCTCAGTGTTCGGTACTGCTATACAATTACATGTATAGCGTATTTTAATGTATTTATTGTTACTCAACGCCATATGGCACAAAAACGCAAGCCAATTAAGAAAACACCGAAAAAAACTCGGTTCTTGTATGGGGACCTCTTTTAATTTTTAACTTTTTTTTATTTGTTGTAATAACGGCCACAGTAATGCACGCTCTGTGAAAATTTCAAAAATTTACCATTAAGAATGAATGTACAGACAGACGGACAGCGGAGCCTCAGTAATAAATAGGGTTTCTGTTGGCACCCTTTGGGTATGAAACCCTAAACACATATTACCGCGTATATATAAACCACCTTATGCAAATGTGAACTTTATTTCTATAGCCATAAGATTCGTTATGTAACGAAAATATTGTCAAAAGAAATTTAATTAAACGTAGGCAAACAGAATGTATTATTCAATACTACTCAGGGTTGGTGCATTACTGTGAAGCCCATCCGAGCCGATGCGTGACGTATTTCCGATCATCCATTAATCAGGAACAAAACAAGCTTCAGTAGTTCTGTAGTTCTAAAACTCATTTGGTAGCGGAATCAACTAACCCGTGCACATACGGGCACTGATCACGAAGCCTTAAGTGGCGCACATACGGGCCGTCAGACTTTGACAATGGTTTAATTATCCCCACCCGTATCGAAGTACAATGAACCTTATATTGTAAGATATAAGACTGAAAACGATTAGCAAGCCACAAAGGGCTCGTACCCTCACAAAGAATATCAACAGATGGCACGATAAACGCGAGGGAGGTTGAGGACAAAGAGTTTGATACAACTTTCATAAGTATATAATTGTCGCGAAACTATTCAGTAGATATTCGTTTGATGTACTAATATGAAGGATTATTTTTTTAGTTAAATTAGATAAAATTTTGTAAGACTAGAATGCTACCCAGTCTACTTAAGAGGATTGTGTAGTGACAAATTTCCATACAAGCGGCGTAGCAGCAGCAGCAGTTGCACACCATTAAACCTTAACCGATTGGCAAAAAAAAAAATAAAAATATGGTATTCAGATCCACAAAAACTAGGTTTATACGTTTTTAAATTTAAATAAGAAAAAAAAACTTAAATGCGTGGGATTTTTTTTCGAAATTGTTTATTTGTTCACATCACATGTTCTAACTAATTGGATTTTCACATCTCATCGAAATTCATATTTATTTTTTATTTTTTACAACACGTGAAAATGTAATTTGTTTCACGTTGAACATGTTATGAAAAACAAAACAATTTCGAAAAAAAATCTTGTGCATTTTTAGTTTTTTTTTTCTTATGTGTATCAAAATATTTAAAAAATAGAAACGTATAAACCTAGTTTTTGCACTAATCGGTTAAGCTTTAATAAGGTGCAACCGTAAACGCCGTTTGTATGGAAATTAGCCATTACATGGCCACTACACAATCCTCTTAAACATGCCTATACTATAGTAGTCTGTAGATATTTGAAAAATCCTTATTCTAAATAAATAGCCGGATAATGTCAACATATTTTTTAGCACACCCATCATTATTTCACATCAAAGTGAATAATTTCACCTTAGTTGAAGTGATTTTTTTATATTTAGCTCGAAATCAATAAACACAATCGTACAAAAAATAAGGCACATAACTGAAGAAGTGCTTGTAAATATTTAATATTCAATCCATTTACACATATACGGATTCACGCTTTCACACTCGGACGTGTAGTCAACACGAGAAATCATAATCTATCAGGCGGGTGGACGGGAAAACGTGGAAATAAATCGATCACACTAACACCCCAAGTCTGCTACAAGCAGGGAAGTTATTCTGTTCATAGCGGGGTTTTCACAGAGGAAGAAGTGCTACAAATGTCAACATCAGGGTTCAATGGATCAAATTCGATCGTCATAGCTAATCAATAACCAAAACAAGAGAACTGTTAAATCATTCAAAGTGACCGCAATCGCAATCGAAAGCATTAATTAAATAACTGACCTGGGCTACATTTAAGTTTCTGAAGGTTTGTTTATATAATGCCTGGATGGACTCCCGCAACACAATGTCAACAAAAATGACAGGCCAACTTTTATATACTTGTGTGTCACTCAACAGGCTACTCTCGCTACGACAAACCATCTCTGCGTACGTGAATTATAAATAAATAACGTATACATGACAACAACGTCTAAGCCCCAAACTAAGCATTAGCTAGTCTTTTGGGTACCAAGCGAAGACAACACATACATATAACAGCCTAGACCCGGTACCAGTATCAATATTCATCATATAAATACTGACTCCACCTGGGATTCGAACCCGGGACCTCCAGCTTCGTAGGCAGGGTCGCTACCCACTAGGCTAAGCGGTCGTCGCCATTATGATCGAACCATTAGGTGATATTTTTATCTACGTTTTCTGACGTCGTTTCTCTATTCAGAATTTTATAAGTAATCAAAGCACTGAAGCTAATCATTTTGTGATACAGCAGCGTATGAAACAGGAAATATTATTTTTATGATTTTTACCAACTATCAACAAACTTTGTCAATTTAATAAAACGTAATATGACGCACTCGCAGCTGAAGTGAAACTTCGTTGCCCACTACGAAAGTTTTCAGTAATGATACCCTGAATAAACACTTTTGGTATTTTTTAAGGTGATAAATTCTCGAATACAAGTAGGATAGGACCCCAATAATGGACTCGTCGCACACATCGTCCCACGCCCATTCGTACCCCAATATTAAATACACATTAAACATATCAGTATCCGGCAATCGCCTCAATGACGTGTCCGACACGTACCCTAAAAGCTAACCATTAATTATTAAAAATACGCAGAAAGTAGCAATAATAATATACTTGAAAATAAGTGGAAAATTATAACATGTGTAAAATATCACGAACGTAGTAGGTACTTGACAAGGTTGGATTGCCTCGTATCGTATCGTATCGGGATATTAGTGTGAAAAATACAAAATTCAACGAAAACAGGCCTTCAACCAGAATTCGTACAAAATGCTGTGGATTTGAAACTGAACCGAATACACTTACTAAATATTTTTTTCACTATTTTTGAAACGTTCTTTAATTTGTTCCATGTTCACACATTCACTAATTAAAGTTTCCCACTGTGGGCATTGGCTTTTTTAATATTTTTAATTACATCACGCGTGACTTTAACAATCTTTTCTTGAGATGAGAAATTTCGTTTCTACAAAAAATACTAAAGAACAAAGAAAAGTGTATCAGCACCACCGTTGTGACGGCCGGTGTAAGGGATGGTACAGTCGGTTGCAATTGAAGTTGAACCATTGAACCACTAAAACCCATAACAATAATACTAATACCTACCCCTGGGCTTGATTACTGAAGGTATATATATATATATATAAATGTATACATATTAGAATAGCTACCAACGAGGCTGACAATCACACTAAAGACAAAAGCCTCTTAAAAAAATGAATTATAAATAATAATAATACCTGAGACATCTCACCCACTATGGTCCTATATTCCCAAATCAAGAGCCTGAACTATGGATACTAGCAACTGATATCTATACTATAATTACTACAATTATATTATAAAGCTGAAGAGTTTGTTTGTTTGTTTGTTTGAACGCGCAAATCTCAGGAACTACTGGTTCGAATTGAGAAATTCTTTTTATGTTGGATAGTCCATTTATTGAGGAAAGCTATAGGCTATATTTTTTTATTGTTTGTTTGAATGCGCTAATCTCAGGAACTACCCATTAGAATTTAAAAAAATCTTTTTGTGTTAGATAGTCCATTTATCGAGGAATTATAGGCTATTATTACATCACGCTACGACCAAAAGGAGTGAAGCATCAATGAAAAATGTTACAAAAACGGGAAAAATTATTCCTATTGAAAGCGTTCCGTTTTACGAACGGTTGATGTTAAGCAAAAATCATGTATTACGGAATTGTTCCCCTTTAAAAGTTCTAACAAAAGTCCGCGACAGCATATGTGTATCTTTTAAAGTTGACTTACTATAACGTTTTTTATGGCAATACAATTTGTTGCTAAACGCGCCAGAGAATTTATTTGTTTAGGTGATGACGATGATACCATAGTGTAATGATACTTTATGGTTGGAATGGTGACCCATCCCGACTTCGAACGGGTGCAATATACTAATGCGTGGAATGGGAAAAGGAACGTTTCCGTAGTCCACCCGGGCGAAGCCGGGTACGACCGCTACATAGTATATACTTAAAAATAATACACACATATATAGATCGACGACCGCTTAGCCTAGTGGGTAGCGACCCTGCCTACGAAGCTAGAGGTCCCGGGTTCGAATCCCAGGTCGGGTCAGTATTAATATGATGAATATTGATACTGGTACCGGGTCTTGGTTGTTATATATTAAAAAAAAAATATTTATATATGTATATATTATAAAGAATATTTAAGTACTTATGTATATCAGTTGTCTAGTAACCCATAACACAAGCATAATATTTGCTTACTTTGGGACTAGATGGCGCTGTGTGGGAAGTCCCATGTATTATTATTATTATTATAGATACTTTGCACCCAGACACGGAACTTGGGGTCTGCTGTCGGCGTCAATCAGTCAGTCACAAAGCACGAACATAGTTTGACTGCGGCTCGTATTGAATCCGTATTTAGTTCTATTAAATAGCTAGTGCGTTAACAAATATCGGGACTGACCATTAATTCCTGTACAAACAATATAATTTTTTTACTATATTATAAACTCTTCTATGGCAAACTATTGCATTTCATTTTGAAGTCGACTGAACAGTTGGCCGAGTGGTTAGAGACTAACTGCGGAGCCAATGGGCCGCGGGTTCGATTCCCGACCGGTGCAAATATTTGTGTGCATGAACATGTGTATTAGTTCCGTGTCTCGGTGTAAAAGTATCTATATAGTATGTATGTATATATTATTTAAAAAAAAGAATAATTAAGTATGTATATCAGTTGTCTAGTACCCCATAATACAAACATAATACTTGCATACTTTGAGGGTAGATGGCACTGTGTGAGATGTCGTAGATATTACTATTAATATCATTAATAAGTTAAATAATTCCTTTTAGAAAAATCTATTAGAAATAATAGAGATATATGTATAATGAAATGTATGAATCAGCTAATAAAGCTTTGGGTAATGGCACTACATGGACAGATGATTCGAGAAATCTTCCACAAAACCTTGTGTTACAAAATAGTAGGATTCCATTTCGACGTCTCACCCGAAAGCTGAACCCCAAAAAGACGTAAGTACACATTTCTCGAGTAAACTCCGGTACATATTTTATTAACCGAAAAGTCGAAGTGAAAAACAGATCGGCTCGCTCGCCGCGCTCTATAAAGAAACAGTTTTACCGGCTCCACCGCTTTGAGATACGCCATAACCGGGGTAAGACCGCAATATATAAAATAAGAGGCGGGAGGGGCAAAGCGAAAGGGGGTTGAGAAAAAACCCGCAGGTTTTATGTGGATGTCCACATTAATAATTCATTGCTAATCCCGAAGTTGCTCCGAAAGCCGAATAAAACGTATTTTACGGCACAATCGGGCCCGTTTTATAGGAGACTTTGCATCTTACACCGTCAGTGAAGACTTAATGAAGTTTACGACTGAGAAATTTTCAATTTTTTTGTATACTTTAATATTAAAAAAAAAATGTATAAAAGCGTTACTACGCCAGTAAATAGGTTTTCATGTTTTTTTTTCATGTTTTCAATAATTGGAACGCAACAAAATACAATAAAAAGCCGCTATAATCGTTTTCTAGACCAAAATGTAAATAATAATGTATAATATATATATATATATATATATATATATATATATATATATATGATATATATTTCTTTATTAGTAATTTTTTGAAAGAAGAATGCTTAATAGTGGGTCT